>VBVQ01000003.1:7892-199724 GCA_011636635.1 Tetramorium simillimum | reverse complement strand
ATAATTAATCGAAAACTTAATGCGTTAACATTAATAAATAACAGATTTTTATTTTCAAGCTATGCTAACATTTTTCCCTTACATTAGGTGCAGTTGAATATTTCTAGCTCTTATTCACAACAGAAATAAAGTGACGAAAGTTATACAAAATATCCCGAATTAAAGGATAAGCCTACTTTTAATTTAAAATCGTTGATTTGATTTTTCTTAGTAAAAATATTGGAACAGATTATATTTAGTTGTAAGTTATCAATCTTTTACATTAAATGTTTTTGTGTTTTGTAACTGAACTATGTTTTTAACTACATGTATTTTAAGTTGTCGTTTTCAATTACTTGTAATTTAATTCATAAGTTATTAATTTCCAACCCATCGCTCCATCCTTATGCAACGAGATTCAAGAAGCGACTGCGGACCAGAAGTAAGATCACGTTTACATGCTCTGGATACGTAAAAAAAGGAGGACAGATCAGGTACGAGATCCTCGTGACTGACCACTGCCTCGCCTCGATCAGACGCGATTACATCTGTTTATTAGATTAAATCTCGACCCTCCCAATGAAATAAAAGATCGAATGTTACAAGAATACGAATAATTTCTCGTTGCTATATATAATAATTACAAAGATCTCAATTATAGATTTTTTTCGAAATATAAATTAAATTTTACTCAAATTCGATCGAAGACAATTATTGCGTAATATGCGAAATTGCTTCCTGCCATCGTTTTAAGCGCATCTCGAGGTCGACGAAGAGCATTTATCAATTAAGCTTAACGAATGGCTAACAATATAATTATGAGATCATCTGTTTGTTCATGTACGCCGCCTAATAATTATTTATTGAACGACATCACCCAACAAATTGCGCTCGGATTTACTTGGAGCGTTCTCCGTTCAATACGAATCCTATATATAATTATACGAAAAATTGAAATTATACTTATTATAAATCAATGGAGCGGGTAAATAAATACCATTCAATTCCGATTTGGCTACAAGTATATTTTGGGCGTAAGGCGTCTACATGGATGATTACTATACAATGCGAGGTATTAATTTCTCTCCTAAAGGTCTAAAGTTTTCTTTATCGCATAACCGTGATATATCTCGAAAATGATAATGATCGATCGACGTGTCGAACTCCTAAACATCGGGACTTAGGCAGACAAACTTGGTACAAAGGATCGCGTGTGTATATCTTCTTCTTCCTCCTCTTTTTCTTTTTAGATGTTTAGAAGAGAACGTGTCGTCCCTCTTTCTCTTAAAAAACCGCACCTCTCTCTAACTCAACGAACGAGCTCTAACATGTATAGTCGTATTAAAAAGACGAGAAATGAAAAAGGGGGTGTTCATGCCTTTGCTCTCTCGTGCCGCTCGCTACGCACCGCCAATTGTTATATTTACAAATCCTATACCTTTTTACAAATATCTATATCGACTCTTATACGTTGCAAGAAAATATATTCATTTCTCCTCGTGTAGAGACACGTACGCTACAATTATCTTCGCGACTAAGTTTACACCCTCCTCCCTAGAGCTGGTCATTGTTGTTCGTCTACTTTACGCGACGCGCATTTAACGTGACGGATATCGAGGGATGCAATGCGGCAAGGAGAAAATATACCAACAAAGTACGATTTCCGTTGAGAGACATTGCTTCGCACTTGGTGCCAATTCCGATTTATCTGGTTCTGTAAACCGCGATGTCGTTGTGTTTCTCCGCCGTCTCCGCACCTAACTAAATTTATTCGGTAATACGCGTCTAAATTAAATCTCGCACGAGTCGTAGGAAAACGCAGAGGGTGCGAATTTTCACAGCGTTTCAGAGATGTTGTCTTTGATATTGTACAGTTACATTATATTACATATAGTGTCTATTTTTGGGGGGAGAGGGGGAGGGGACATTACATGTACCCTAACGAGCGCTCTACGAGCTATCGAGAGATCTTTCTTTTTTCCGTACTGGAAACCGTACAAAATAGTGACCATTGTGTGTTTACTCGAGACACATCGAGATAGTAGATTCTTCTATACATCCTACATAGGAAAGTTTTTCGCTAACATCTCACACACACGCTGTATATAAACGGAAACAGATAGAAATCACCGATTTTAGACTCGATTACAGGCGAGTAAAGAAAAGGGAGGGACAGCGAACGAATGGAGAGCTATCTATCTACGCTTCATTGTTTTTTCATTGCGAGAGAGGATCGAGCATGCTAAAAGACGACATCGGTAATTAACAGTCAGCGAGAACCTCGCAATTTGGCGTCGACCTTACTTACTCCGACTATACACGAGCTAAAATAAATCTTCTTCACGACCACAATCTCTCTTTCTCCCCGTGACCTATTCATATAAAATTGTGCCGCCAATTACGAGTAATTATTGTATTTAATTGCTTTAAGTGACGCGCGCACGTGTGCCCACGTGCGCGGATACGAGAATTTCACATCGCTATCACATCGACGCCAGGCCTAACGTACACAATAAAAACTCACACCGGAAAAGTCCAATATTGACGAATTAAGCTAAAGATATATCAATGTCTTTTCTTTTTTATGTTTTAAGTAATTACAACTTTTCGCAATAATTTCATTCCCGAACGTGCAAAGAACGTTGGCGAATCTGAAGAGAGAGAGAGAGAGATAGAGAGAGAAGTCATACGAAAACGGGACCGTTATCTTGCTCATCTTCTATCTCGCGAATCTTTAAATAAAGTACCCTTTGGAAAAGAGAGATAGCACACTTATACCCAGGGTAGGCAGGTGTAAGGGGCGCAACTATTCTTGTCGTGGACGCTAACGAAGGGAAGCGAGTGTCGTTGCCTGTGTCAGTGTTGACGAGAATGGGGGTCCAACTGCGTGTTTCTGTGCATCTGTTGTGTTACATTGCTCGGTTGTGATTGCTCTTGTCTGTGTTGTTGATAGGGATATCGGATTTGCTGTTGCTGCGGTTGCTGCTGTTGCTGCTGCTGCTGCTGCTGCTGCTGCTGCTGCTGAAGCTGCTGCTGTTGAAGCTGCTGCTGCTGCTGCTGTTGCTGCTGTTGGTGCTGGCGTTGGTGATGCGGTTGTAGGGTGTGCTGCTGTTGCTGTTGTGACTGCGGCTGCTGTTGCTGTTGCTGCTGCTGGCCCTGTTTTCGTTGCTCGGTGCCAGCCGCCACGTAAGAAAATACGCAGAGGACAGCGTAACAGATATCAGACGCCTGTGAATGAGAAGGAATTTCATGTCATACAAATTGCATACGTACAAATTATTCTTATCTTTTTATTTATCAGAACTTTCGATATTAATTAGTTAGAAATCAAAATAAATATGAAATTTTATTTATTTAATTTTAATTTTTTTTTTATTTTATTTGTGTGCGTGTTTGTGTGTGTAAAATCAATCTTAAATCACTTGAAACTTGGACTTTGATAAAAAATTGTCTTCTGAACGTAATTTATATGAAAACGTAAAACGAAAATTATTAAACAAAAAAAGAACTTACGTGAGGTGTAAGAAAGGAAAAAACTTAAAGATAAACCTCATGCGGTGTCATTTCCGCGCTTTTGTTTCTGATGAGTCTCCGATGGGAGTTTATTAAGGGTAAATTCGACGGAAAATATTCTATGTAAACAGCGAACCGCCTCTTCAGCCTGTTACACAATATATGGCTATAGATAAATACGAAAATTGAAAGTAATAAAATGTCTGTCATCCTTGATTCTTGAGTACGCACAATTAATTAAACTATTGTAACTTGATAATATTTTATACGTTCACTAAATGCTTAAATTATTGTAAAATTTTTAAAAATATTATTATATATTCTATGTATAAAATAAATATTTTATTCAGTTGAAACGAATATAATTTCGTATAGAATTAAAGGATTATTTTGTTTTATAATATTATAATAAATATTATAATAATATTATAATAAAACAGACATTTTATCATTTTTTTCGAAATAAATATCTTTTCTCATATATCTTCCCTAGTAGCACATGTTGGTTTTTTTATACGTTTCCTAAACGTTTCTAATATTTTAAATACGTTTAGGAAATGTATATGAAACGTATATAAACCATCATGTGCTACCTGGGTTGCGGCAGATATATTCTATTCCGGCAATAAGGAGCTTTGAAACACGCCTACTCACCATTTGCGACTTATATTTACGTTGAATTACTTGTCTAGTTTTAGGATCTGAAACAGAAAGGTGTCCGATGACGTTCCGACGGTCAGAGACTAAAAGCTAAATTGCAGCGTAAGCAGAGTGACAGAGTATCATAAATTTATTACTATTTTTTTTTTCACGAGATATCTACGGCGTGTAAAAGCGTTTGGTAATCTATGCAGTATTCGGTGTGTTCACTTACTGAATTCTTCCAAAACAAAGATTCCATCCTTTTGAGTAAAGCACTTGCGGATATGATCGAGTCTTACAAAAAACTGCAAATAACACAATCGGTTTGCGTTAGTGGTCTGCGCATCGCGCGTCATGGATCTGGATCTACTCGATCATGCATACGATTCTGGCGATTTCTCTATTTGCCTATCATTATCATATGCGTCGATATAGCAATATCGGTCATGTGTGCGAACAGCTTTCTAAGAGAGGCGTGAAAATGTATCATGATGCTCGCCCGACGATAAGCGTCTGTTTCCACCCTTCGAGCGCTAATTCTCTTGCATCTCTGATCAATTAGCAATTCTTAACTACATTTTAATTTTAATCTTACTTCCATTATTGAAATTATTCTTATATTATTCTATTTATTATTGCAATTATATTATATTACTATTTCAATCGTTTTCAGTCAAGCTAAATTTGCAAAGTGCAAGAGTTTGCGAAATGTTCTTTATTATGCAGTTTAACTTTTTTTACTCGTGAACTTTTTTTAGTAAAAATCTAGTATCACGCTCGACGGATTTTGCGGAAAAGGTGTGTTCACGTAGTCTATTTTAATCGATGCACGTCTCACCGTACAGAGAATCACAATTATGTAAATTAATTTCAATGCAATTAGTGAAATTATACATTTTTCTAATTTACGGTAACCGTCGTCTTAATGTGATTTGTTCTTTAATATAAAATTAGCATATTATTTTTTACTGATAATATAGTAACGCGCGTGACGTACATCGGAAAAAAATCATCGAAAGTTTCTAACAATTGTAATAATTATCACTGTTATTTTTACATGCCGCTTACACAATAATTAAATATAATTCACACTTTATCAGATGCGAAGCGATGCTCTTGTACGCTAACATTGTTGCGACTAGATCATGTTTCTTCCATTTTTTTCCAAAAATAGTAAAAAATACATGCTTTATTTCAAACATATTTATCTCAAAGATTTGTGATTTCAGCTTAAAGATATCATTTTCTCTGCGTGCGAAGCAAACGATTCAAATCTAACAGAGACCTGGATATTTATCTTGCACATTAAAACCCGTGTGTCTTGAGTATTAGATTATTTTAACATTCACGTTCCAGCATTTTGAAGAAATTTGTATATTCCTGTGCGAAAGCGAATTTAATTGTATTACACTCCACTACGAAAGGAGAGAACATGGAAGACAACTTCGCGACGACGACGTCCGTGTGACGAAACATTGAGAATCGCGTTGTATGTACGTAGAATATCGCGAGTATTGTATTTAGTGAGTAATGCTGAAATAGAAATATATCCATTACACGTGCAAAAAGTGTACGAATATTCGTAAACGAGAGAAACGAAATCGGGAAATTCAAACTTCTATGGATATTTCTACATGCAGCATACACAGGCCTTTCAGAACAGCCGTACAACGATTGTCCCGCAACAACATGCTCAATCTCGATTGTCATATTTTGATCGCAAACTTAAGTGAGCAGTGGTGTGTCACAAACTCAACCTTTGCAAGACTGTCAATTCTTGGAGAACGCGTTTTACTGTCTGAAAAATAATATCTCACTTGGCACAGAATATTCCGGCAATATTGCAACAATGTTGTGTTATTTATGCAGGAAAATTTGTCAAGCTAATGACGCTAACGTGAACAACGGAGAATGTATTATGACTCAATTTTGAGAGAAAGTAATTCTCGTCTACTTGGAACATTTCTTTCAATTGCTGAGTTCTGCGAAACTGAATTCTCGGTGTAAGGCGGCGCTCAAGCGATCCAGGGATCTAATCTACGGTTAAAATCTACCATGCATCATTCAGCAAACGCGTAGCAATCTCGTTAATTGATTATCAAGCAAGATCTAGCGGCAGCGGCAAAACAGCGACGGCATCGGGCAGCAACAGCAGCAGCAGCAATGTCAGCGATATATAGCGGCAGGCGTAATAGCGGCAGGCAACTCTGGAGATGGCCTAAACTCAATTGTAAAATGTCACTGATTGCTTAGCGTCGGAGAGTTGCTAAAATGTGCAATTGTATCGTCTAATACAGATCGGCGGACGTGATACGATCGACAATGATGCACGGTCGTGATATATATATTATATCGATGGAGAGATGTGAAGGGCGGGGGGGAGTAGTAGAAAGAGAAAGAGATCGAAAAAAATGGGGGTGGGTGAAGGAGTATGAACAAGTATCACTTCTTAAGGAGTGAATCGGTACAATATCGGAGCCGGTAGAATGTCGTAAACAGGAAACATTATGTTAGCAGTGCCATGCCAGAGAAGTGTAACAATATCGTGGGCGAGAAGGTCGAGGCTCTCGCGCGAGACTCGCAGTCCTCACGACGGTTTCTTCTTTCGTAGAGGAGAAGTCCTGCTCGCAGTAAACGCGTTAGACGATCACTAGACAGCACGAGGAACCATTGCTCTACTACATGACTACCAATGTAAAATGAGTGGAGTACGAGCGATGTACGTGTCACGAGCGTGTTTCCGCGGATTTTATTATTTGATATTTCGTTATGTTAATTTTTCGGGAAACTTATCGAGAATCTGGAGTCTCAGGGGTTTCACTTCAGCATCGACTTCGCGAGCAAGCATTCCGTTATTCTTTCTGCAGAAACGCTTGAATCTTCGAAAAATCATCGCGAATTCCCTCCCGATCGATTATCCGGACAGAGTTACGCAAAAATCAATCGAGAGGATCATTTTAAAAATATTAGATAAAGAGATATTAAAGCTTTCATTTCTTTTCGCACTGCCCTCTCGTTTGCGCAATTTGTCTGCTTCAATTTATTTCTGTATAATATGATTCACACTTATGAGTAACTCTGAAGTTTCGGTATCTTTACGGAGTACACCTCCCTTGAAATATCACTCCCCAATTTTACGTTCACGAGAAATATCCGCATAAATGAAGGACAATGTCAAGAGACTACAGATATTTTTTTTTATACACAGTTAACGATTTGCATCCCAAAATCATACGCAATGTGATTTATAAATGTTATATTCTAAATGTTATATTCTACAGTTCACGGAACATAAATCAATCTCACGCATTGATCCTTTATTTCGATTTTTTAATCCAACTGAAAGTTAAAATAAAAAAAAAAGAAAGTGAGGGACAGAGAATTTACTTCCGAAAACTTCGTACAGAGATAGATTAGCCGGGATTAATCAATGAAATTGGCAACACGATTTTTTGCCACGACTCGATCATGTCGAGCGAGCTGATAACGACGACGATAATTTCGGTAGAACGAATTTCTCTCAAACGAAGAGATCTCTCAGCTGTGTCCGAGAGTTATTAAAAAACGGTGTGTAAAAAACGTGAAAGCTGTAAATGATGATCGTGACGCAATGACTTGGTGTACGGACTTTCATGTACGAGTGATTAGGCTATATAGATATATATATATAGTTGCATTGTGTGTGCATCGAACATCGCTCTCTACAAGTTGCACTAAACACTACTTACAAATATCTCATCTAAACGATATACAATATATAAAGTATATTGTGTCGGACTTTCGATCAATGCGGCAAACACTGTTCTGCATTTCATCGTTCATTACTGGATACCTGGAGAGGTATCGGCTTTACGATATGTATACAATATCGTAGTAACGGAGAGATACATATGCGTGTATATATATATTACAACTAACACCGATCGATCGTAGAAAAAACAGTAAGGATAGACAGAGCAGATCAGTGAGTTCGAATGCAATTTAAGAATGTAGGTAGATATATATAGTATAATGGTATATATAATAATAATAATAATAATATATATACGGCCAAAAGTAATGGTGAAAATAAATAAGCATCTCCGGAACACGGCCAACATTGAGTATATAGTCATATACTGAATTTATATAACAAACAATGACTTATTTTGATTTGATACCTCGAAATCCTGTTTGCCCAGCCGTAGGGCAATGTCGATGGACGGGACAAGAAAACAGAAAACAGAAAAACAGAAAATTAAAACCTTTGGTAACAGCAGTTATCCACTCAGTTATAGAATATAATTATGTATAGCATATATGTATATATAGAAAGAGAGAGAGAAGAGAGAGATACAGCTGTACACGATGATATTACAGCTACGCTTTTATCACCTAACGTCATGGCCAAATCGATAAACAGGTATATATATATTCATTGTTCAAGGACCATCTCAAAAGTTCCCCAAGCTGAGAAAAGTCTATCATTCCGAGATTACCCGGAATCGGACGCCCGCGTCCCCGGGCGTAATATCCCACGGGTATTTCGTCATTCGCGCGAGATTCTGTCAATGTATATTTTAATTAACGAGAGAACCGCGAGCGTTTATCGCGGTTGGAGTAACGTGGCCGGTAAACAGCGATTTTTGTGTAGCGTATTCGCGATATCGTTGCATCATCTTCTTTTTCTCTTCTTCAGCGTTTCTTTTCTTTTTTATTTTATTTTTTTACTCTCGTCTCGAAGCCGCGAATAGACTTTCCTCGCGCATGACCACGACAGATAAAGAAGTTGTTAGACTTATGGAAAAAATATAATAGCATCCAACATTCAATACAAATGATAAGATATAGGAGTATAGTGTTCAAAAGACAGTCTGTATATATATATATATCGCCCTATACCTTATTTCCTATGTATATATATAAATGTATAATGATATATAAATATATGTAATATATATATAATTATATATAATACAGATAAAAGAGTCTGCAACTGCACATCGAGCTTCCATGCAAGAAAACATTGATTAATATAACGCCTGAACACAATATTATCCAGTAAAAATAACC
This sequence comes from Tetramorium simillimum, assembly GCA_011636635.1. Classification (NCBI taxonomy): domain Eukaryota; kingdom Metazoa; phylum Arthropoda; class Insecta; order Hymenoptera; family Formicidae; genus Tetramorium; species Tetramorium simillimum. Next base: position 190,538 of record VBVQ01000003.1, on the reverse strand, counting down.
GAGAGGATATCGGAGTCGTACGGAATTGTGCCGAGTACATTTCGCGCCGGAACGATCACGATTAAACGGAGATCTCGATTAACGACAGGCGGAACGATTGTTTTTCTCGCTGAAGAATCGTATGCGTTATATGTGTATGTGTATGCACCTAGCCCGGACATGGTTCGGTTCCTAATACGATCCATTCGCCGCACTTGCTGGCATTATTTATTAATATTCTCAAGAACTTTGCCATCCATTTATATTATATTTTTATTCACATATTGAAATACGCACTCGGAATATCTTTGATAAGAAAAAAGATTAAAAATTGCTTGAGGCAAATGGACCATATTTTGAATACAAATGAGCATAAAAGGATGTTATGGATCGAGCGTGCTTTTTCTTTTAATTAAAGAGTCATAAATCAATTTTAAACTAATTTCTCGTTATTAAAACATTTTATTGCAATAATAACGTTTTTATTATTTTTTCTCTTTTCACGACTTATGGGTTTGAAAATTTCATAAAAATAAAATTCAGTTGTAATTCAATCATATTTTTCATTGACTGACACGTATAATTAAAAATATTGCGCGTCAATACTTTTACAACGGAAAATTACCAACGATCAAAGAAATACACTTAACACCAACCAAAAAGAAAAAAAAAGCACGATCGATCAGCAGCATTCTGTAAATGCGCTATGCCGCGCAATTATGTGGTGTTTCCTTCGCGAAAGAAAAGTGTGAGATATGTACTTCTATATCACTTCATTTCTTCCGTCGAGTTTCGCTTTCGTCGATCCCGATTTGTGTAATTGCGAGTATGCGCAAATACGAATTTTTGTTGGTCTTCTTGTGAACTACAGATAGGAAATCCTGGCGTCACAGAGATTTTCTCACGGATTTTGGAACGTATGTGAGGTTGAGCGTTCGCCGGTCAAACCACCCTGACGAGCCCGACTTGTCCTACCACATGGACGCATATCGCGATGAATCACGTACAAAGATAGAAATCAATTAAGCAGATCGTAGTGGCTAGCAGTGGGAGTTAATATTGAGTGGTCCTTGCATCAATGCAATAATGAAAAAAAAAACACAGAGAGAGAGAGAGAAAGAGTATTCGATGATCGAGAGAACATGAATGGTAAAAAGACAGTGTTTGAACGACGACGAGATTTCCAATCCTATTTTCAATTTCAACGCTGCCGTTTTTGCATCTGTCGTTTTCCTTTTTCTTTTTATTTAATCAATGCCCCATTTAAGTACTCATCTAGTGTCGAGCAACGTTACGATACGCGATCGTGAGCCGAGACAAAGGATATCTTTTTCTTTCTATAACGAAGTCAGTCTCGTGGTAGCGTAAATGCATTCTCTATGATCAATCTTGCTGAAATAAAGGCATTATTATACGCATTGACACGTCGGTGAAAAGTAAACGATACAGCATCGGTAGCCAGAGGGGGAGGGACGCAACGTTATATAATCGAGTTCGTAGTACGGTCGAAGGTATAACGAAAGGTGATAATAATCTTCAAATCAAAGTTTCCCAATAAATATATACGATCCAACATGACACAAACAATTGAACGTAGAATGTAAGAGGGGATATATAGATATATAGATATATGCGCAATCCTCGAAAGAGAAAGAGAGAGAGAGAGAAAGAGAGAAAAAGTGAGAAGGAGAGCTGAGCTCTCGATTCTTCTCAATAACAGCGTAAGAGGTGTGGCTTTTACGCGAGTGCGAGTCATACCTTGCTGTTCGCGAAGAGGAGACCGACGCCCTCCATGCAGACCTGCAGAAGCCCGCCCTCGCCCGTTCGCATATCCTGCACCGGAAACTCGCCGCCGAGCTCGTAGCCCACGTTCGCGCCTCGTCCGCGGGCTGCCGCCTTCTCCATTGCGTCTTTAATGCAGTAGTACACATCCTTACACTGGAAGAAATTAACATTTATTTAACGTTGAAGATCGGCTTGGAATCCACAAATTTTTCCTTTACGAGTAAGAAAAGTGTCCCTCTGAAACGAGATTATCCATTTTTATCAGTGCATATTAACTTTAATCTCAATTTAATTTATCTTTATCCTTTCCTAGTTTTAAGAATTAGAAAAAGATAGAAAATAAGTTAAACCGGGATTAAAGTTAGTCTACTTTTTAATATTAATTTATAAAGTTTAACATAAGATTCTCAAGATTTTTTTTTTATTTGATCTTTGATGAATTTTTGCAATTGATAGATAGCAGAAATGTTCCCTCTTCGTTTAATCGTCGTGGTTTAGTCCTTCGTTCAATCCTCCCGAGGATCCTTCCTACCTTCTTAGTGTAATACTTGTGCAACTCTGTATCGCCGCCGCTCCTTCTCCACAAGCACAGAACCTTGTTCTTCGGGCTGTAGGTCATGTTGACCACGCGCTCGTACCACCAGCGCTCGACTATCACGCCGTTCACCGATCTCAGCACGAGGCCGTCGTGGCGGACCTCGAGGAACCGCAGATCACCCTCGGCGTTCACCCCCGAGTGCACGGTGAACGACTGCCGGTGCATTTGTCGGGACGTCAGGGGCTTCAGGTCGATGTCGTTTCCGTGCTGCGAGGAAGAAGAGGACCCGCGTTCTTAGCGCGTTCTTGCTAATCGGTCGCACGCGGCAGGACACTCACGAGATTGTTTATTTGGTCGAGTAGTAGATTCAGTTCCTGGCTGTAAATGAGGCCGATGTGACTCTTGCCCAGCAGTCTGCGCACCTTCCGCTTCAGCTCGTTCTTTTCGACGTTCAGCATCACTAAGACCGCGGTGAGATTGTGCAGCAAAGTACACAGCAATCTGTCCTCCTCGTGCTCCAACCGTCGCCTTTCGCTCTCGCTTAAGCTCTTGTATCTGCGTCGCGCAATGTATTTTAATAATTTTTTATTTTTTCGTGACATTTGTATTGTATCTCAATTAGATCCAATGTCATATGCAACTTTTCAATTTCTAATTTTTAATCGTAAAAGATTATGTGACCATCTTTGATTTTCATAATTCATTTCGATTTCATTTTCCATCGTTAAATATTACGTTTTTTACCTTTCTACCATTTCTCCAGGTCCTTGATCCATGCCCATCATATCTCGTTCCTGCGAGACGGCATCCAAGAAGGCGTCCTCCCAGAATTGCATTTCATCCCACAGGGACGATCTCTCCTTCCCCAGTAAACCTGGATTTGAAAATCGTGACAATGAAGAGATAAAATATACAAGGAAATTATCAGCCTTTATTCGTGAAGTATCAATGGTGCAACGTTTTTAAACGTTCTTTTATCATACCTTCGAAGAGATATGTTCTCGCAGCTTCCGGACTCGGACACGTCGTGGTAGGTATCAAACTTCCGCCGTGATACCGGAATCCGGTGCTCAGGGACGACTTGCTGGACCAAACACTGCCGGAACGCTGCTTGCCCTGCCGAGGAAACTGGAATCACAGAATCGCGTAAGAATTAAGTTAATAACGGTTCCAGGCTCTACACGAGGCTCTTTGATGAAAAAACGATCGAGACTTTAATGAAACGGTAACATTCGAAATTACATCTTCTATTGACGTCCATCGAGATTAGAGCATTCCAACTAGCTAATTGCGATGCCACTTCTAACGTCAAAGGGTAACTTACTTGAACACACAGAAGAATCACGGAAGAAACCTGATTATGTCACAAACGAGATACTAATGTTTTTTTTTAATATGACAGTAATTTAAATTGTAGTAAAACGCGTCATTGTTACCCTTTGATTAATTTTTTTATGCAATCTGTCAACGTCTATTCGTGTCTGATGAATGTCGAGGTATCGGCGTGACTCGAGTGTTCGAAATTAGGGTAAGCTCTTGCTCCGCGCGAGATGTGAATATACACCCGAATCGGTCGCATCTAAGGACTCTTTACGTTCCTAAAGAGCGCGTACTTAAACATTTAATTCAATTCGTTTTCGCGCGATTAACAGACAATGTCGGGTAATTCAATTTAACCGGGAATGGACGGTGCTACTAGCGTGTGGTGCGTTGCGCTCTACCAATATCTAACAACTATGTAAGATTATATTAATTCAAGATAATTTACATTGCCTTGCTCGACCTCGCTATCAGACACGGTGCTTCGGAAGGAAGCTTGGTGCGCTTGCCGAAAAGCAGGATTAGTGATAATGCTACCTCCGTCAGTGGATAAAGCTTCGCTGCTCCCCGTTCCACCACCCCGCCCACTCTAAAAAACACATGACAAAACACGTGTGCGTTGCATGTTACAAATTTTTGTAATGTTTTTTTTTCTTTTTTTTTCGCGTTTACTTTAAAAGGATCGTCGAAGAAACTGCCAGGCCGAATAATACATTCTCTAAATCTCTAAAAGAACAAAAAAATAGAAGAAAAAGTGCTCTCGTCTGTTTCAGGACGGGGGGAGGAGATGTATCTTTACCAGTTTCAACATTCATTGATCGCGCCTGCAGGATCATTGCGACGCCCAAGTAGGATTACGGCAACCAACTTAAAACTCGAGCTTAAGATATCGAAATACGTTTAACATTGAATGGAAAAAAGTCCTTCTACCTCCGAGTCAAACGAGGTGAGCCTGCTTAAAAATTTCCCTTTCTTCGTGAACATGTCCAGAAACATGTCCGTTGTCGATTGGCTCGTGTCTGCCGCCGCCGGTGCCTGCGGCGCTTCCAAATGCACTTGCGGTAGTTCTGGTATTTGCAAAAATATTATCATACAATAACTAATTTATTTATATTATACATTTATTTTAATTGTTGGCCTATGTCCTTTCGACAAATTTTATGTCGAAATTAATTCTATTCCAAAGTTAACAAAATTTACGTGAATAATTGGTCTCGTTTCTCGCACGATATTGAATAATTAAAAAATTTTAATCAAAAATATACTTCGACAAACTGAGAATTGACGGAAATTTTTATTTAACGACAGTATGCTCGAAGACATACCCGATTTTTGCGTGGTATCCATAAAGTCAGGCTGATTCGGGGATTGCGGAGATTTTAGGTTTTCTCTGCTGCCAAATGGGCTAGACGCCTACGAGATAAACGTTTACTTTCATCATCAAATATTAAATGTATATATATATTTATGAAAGTATTAAATAAATTTGAAACTAAACGGACTATAAATTGTGTTACATTAGAAGCGTGTTTAAGAGTCATTATACCTGCGACATCAAAGAACTGTCGAAGCCGCTACCTTCAGATAGATCCTTACTCCAATAATGCGTATGAGCGATTTCCATCAGTTGGAAGACAGAGGCCATCCCGCCTAGTCCGAAATTATTATACGTGTGTGCAAGACCGTGCGTTACTGCTTGAAGGCACTTTAACATCCCCTTATACACGGGCTTCGATATGGGCTGGCAAAAGATTAAAGTACCGAATATTTCATTTATCAAGGCGGAGAAATATCGAGCAAGTTTAGTACGCAATAAGATAATCTTATGTCGGATTAAGATACGGTTAAAATTTACCACATCGTCAATGTGATCATTTGGACTAATCTTCCTATTAAGACCCTTATTCAGCTTCGTCACAACCAAATCCCGATAATTTTCGTCTTCCATCAGCTTCTTCAATCTGTTCAATTTGAGCCAACCAACGCCTTCGCCAGTCAACACTTGCGTCACCACCTAGAAATTCCGTTGGAGGGTCGTTAAATTAAACACGATCGTTTTTAACAATTAAGATAACGTTTACGAATACTTGCATCATTTAAAAAGGCTTGATTGTCGCTATTTGTGCTAGAACGTTCCGCATTTTGCATTCTCTGCGCGTCTTCTTGATTAACTTTGTGTGTAGAATGTTTTATTAATGAGGACCGTTCTACCAGTCCGGTTTTTGCTGCAACTATCGATAAACCATGTTTAAAATTTTATCGTTAGATGCAAGAATTTAATTAGAAACACTTCAATGTTATCATTTACCTTTCGGAAATGGTCCAAGAATCGGATTCGTTTTCTCTTTCGATTTCTGATTCTGGGGGAAAAAGCTGCTGCCTCGATTGGAATTATTTTTACTACCTAAAAATCAATTACAATTTCGTTATTCTTTTAAAACGCGCTACTCTTTTTCTCCTTGATGTACATTATCGACTTTTATGTAATAATTAAATTTGTAAGCGCACGTAAAGTCCTAAAGAAAATTACAGTTAAGTAACAAATTTCATTCTCCTGCTTCTTTAAAAAGCATCCTTTTACACGAAATATTAAATTTTTCGTTAAAATCATTATAAATGCAGAATTTTATAGATAATTTTATAGATAATGTCTCATTTAATAATTATGAAAAATAAGATCAGAACTAACCGAATAAATCGCTAAACATGCTGCTGGTCTGTGCGGCGAAGCCGTTCAGATCGCTGCTAATATTGCTGAAAAAGTCTCGCCCGACCCCGCCCCGCGTGTCAGATGCGACCAACTGATTGTTGACCGAATCCTTCCGCTGCTGCGTTATATTGGGAGTTGGCGGGCTGTGTACTGGTGATTGTTGCGAGTCTCCGAGGCCCTAAACGCAAATTCGATAGACCAACTTTAACAATCGACGCAAAAAAACTTGGGATGCTTCAGCACGATTTTATCAGATCTAAGATACTACTCGCTGAAGACAAATTTACCTTGAGCAATCCCTTCTTCGCGGCGACTTCTTTGGCACTTTTCGTCAAATCTCCCAACGTGCTTTTACCAACGTACGTCAGGTCGTCCAACGTGTTCTTGCTGACACCCGCTGCGGTTTTACTCGCCTCCAGCGCGGTTTTCGATACTTCCTGCACTGATTTGGTGGCCTCGCCCATCGCTTTCTTCGTCTGCTGCGTCAACTAATTGATTAGGAATAAAGAAAACAAATTAGGCACACATTTCAATTTCATACGCCTTGTGTATAACGTTTCGCAAAAACGTACTTGCTCCAGCGGCGCAAACAGACTATCTTCGCCAGCCTCTGTAATTTTTTCTTTCGCCTGATGTTTCAACTGCAATGAATAATAAATTAAATAAACAAATAACTACCGTATCTAGAAAAAAAAAGTTTCAACAAAACTGTAGAAAGAAGTAATTAATGTAAATTAATTAACACATCTGTGTGGCAGTACCTTGTCCATGTGTGCGAGTAACCCGTCCTGGCTGCTCTGTCTGGTAGTCTCGCGCACCAAGTCCTTCGCCTGGCTGGCGATCTGCTCGAACAGGGAGCCCTGCGAGCCCTGCCGAAGAACACCGTTCCCGGTGGCGGTGGTGCCGCCGCTGCCGCCGCTGCCGCCGCTGTTCTGCCGCTGCACCGTGCCGTCGTTGCTCGGTTTCTGCGTGATCGTCGGCCCCGCCGATGCCTGACGCTGAAGCTGCACCGGCACCTCGTGATGATGATGATCGGCGGTGGTGACCGCGCTTATCTGCCGCGGCAGGAGGGGCCCGCCGGCGGTGTTGAAGCTGGAGGCCCTCGCCAGGACGTTGCCGACGCTCGGCTGACGTTGCAGACCCGGTCCCGTGGGTGGTACCTGAAAAAGAGTACGTGAACGTGATTGTTTTCTATCTTCATGAAGAAACAGACAATCCTCTTGGAAAACAATGGAAAATCGGATGCGAGTCTTCTCTAATCCCGCGCGTCTCCGAAAGACTCTTTTTCTCGAAAGTAGAAAAATTATTATTAATAAATTAGTAATACGCAAATTGTACATCTCAGAAAAATAATTTTAAGACACGCGGGATCAATAATAGAGAGTCCAAGATTTTTATATCAGAAAAAGTGTTTTTGTTTCTGAAAATGTTACATGTAAATATTAATCGACATAAAAGTTACGAAATACTTGTATCGTGGTCTCAAGATTCAAGATACGTGGCAATAAAGTTAGTCATGCTTCAACAAGAGACATTACGTTGAAATAGTATAGATTTAGGTCTAGATGAAACAAGTTGTACTTGACGACACAAGTGATAACTACAAGACGACTACAAGACGAAGTCGTACTTTTCATTGTAATTTAAATAGTGCATCACATCTCTAATACATATGCATGTATGATATATTAAAAATATTCATCGTGTGTTTCTGGACATAATCATTTTAAATTCACAATAATCGAATGTAAATTCGATGTATTGGCAAAAAGATAAAAAGATGTATGTATATGTAAATGTTTATGTATGTTTCATCTACGTGTACCGATCGCACGTGTACCGAGAAAGAAATGTATAATATTACACGAGCATCAATATGCAATAACGTATATCTTCAGAGATAAAATGAAAGGTTTATGTGCATCATAATAAATCTTATTCATCGTTTCATGCTGAGAGGAAATGGTGCGAGAGATAGAGACTGAAAATCTGACAAATAAAACTCACGCAATCATTACATTAATGCCAGCTATGAGGATGTGAATGGGAATTATCATGTACGTGTTTTGAGGTGCGAACATGCGAGGGATGTTCAAACGGATATCTTAAACAAATTCGATTATCGGAATAATCGAGGAAAACGACACACCTTTGAAATAAAATGCAAATCAGAGACGAGAAGCTCAACATTCTCCTCAAACATACTTTTAACGAGAAATACGAATAAGGAAGAAGGAGAGAGAGAGAAAGAGAGAGACGAGAGAAAGAGAGACGAGGACAAGCATTCCACACGGTCCCCGGAAATTCCCTTCGCTATTCCCAATTCGATTTCATTCTATCATGCATCAGCCCAAACCCAAATGGTACCGAGGTGACACACCGGGGGAGACATTTGAAAGTGACAGAATTAAAGGTACATATGAAGATGACTCACAGGAGTGACATATCTACTGATACGCGAGGTCCTGTGAGGTGTGGTAGGACGTTCAGTGTCGTTGAGCGAAGATTGAGTGCCTAAAGATCCCATGCTTATCCCTGTGAACTGTCCTACCGAACTTTGTGCGCTCAGGATAGTGCGCGGTGTTATTGTCGACGCGGAGTCTGACTCAAAGCTACCACCTTCCTCTTTATCCTATAATCAAGCTATCCGTTAGCGCACACCGCAGATTTACGCTACTACGAGATTTACGCTATGAAAGTACTTCGTAGGTATCGTATTTATGCACGAATCATTATACTGTGCGCCGATTTGTAGAATTGAAAGATATCTGCGAATCGTTTCGATGTATATGAAGTCAATGATATTATTTATTGCTTGAAAATCCAGATATTACTATCGCGTTACATGTTATGGAACCAAAAAAGGCTTCCGTTATTTTTAATTTTTGAATTCTGATGTCGTGCATGCGACATGATTTATGTCGTACGATGTAAACCATAATCATAAGATATAAAATATCACTTAGCATATATATATATAAAAAGTGCATATATATAAAGAAAGAGAAAAAAAGAAAAAACAGGGGGAAAAAAACGCAGGAGAAATTTGCGTCACTTACATTAGTCGATGGTGAACCCTCAAGAATTTTCGGATTTAACTCGAGCTCGGAGTCCCTGTTGAAGCTCGGGCTACTCAGATCGCTGTGACTAGAAGACGTGCTCGGCGGGCTCTCGGGTCGTACCGGTGACCCCTCTTCCACTCCCGGATATTGCAGGGAGCTCGGTGGATTGTAGACGTTCTTCGGGTCCACCGAGAGCGACATTGGTTGGGGCTGGGTCACTTGCGGACAATTGTAGCCTGCGGGAAGTGATTGAGCACGTTAAAAATAAATTGTGTTATAAATAAAGATTTTTCGTAATCTGTAAACTTGAAATTTAAACACTGAGCTCTCTTCCTTACAAGAGAAGACACTCACCCGGAGACAGATCGGACGATGCCATCTCGGAGACGAAGTCGCTCAGGGAAGAGTAGGAGGAGCTGGTGCTCTCGGCGCCCTCGGAGTCGGAACCGCTCTCGTCCGTGGGCTGAGTCTCGTGCTCCCTCATCGCCTTCAGGGCGTTGGCCAGCGAGCTGCCGGAGTCCCATACGGGAAAGTTGATCGGCTCGAGGTTGGTCGCGTACCAGCGCGGCTTGTCGCCGATCTGCGCGGGATCGAACACCCCGGTCTGCACCCGGAGGAAGGCCACGTTGCTTGGCGTGAGGGACCACTCGGCCAGGAACTCGACCGCCTGCGTGCGCGCGAATTTGTTGAGGAAGCTGCTCTTCCTGGGCCGCGAGCGAAGGAACGAGTTGATCTGGAAGGCCACCACCGGCCGAGGGTACAGCCGCAGGGTGCGCGTGTGCTCGGTGAAGTTGGCCAGCAGGTTCTGCGAGTTGAAGAACCGCACCATGGCGACCCGCGTGGCGATGTCCACCGAATCCACGTCGCTCCCGTAGAAGAAGGGATTGAAGGGCGCCGGGCTCTGCCCGGTCGCCTTCGGCGGGTACTGCCCGGCCGGTCCGGGTCCACCGATCGTCTGCGACATCGACGGCCGACGAGGTGGACTCGACGACGAGCTCATGCCAGGCGAATTCAACGGAGCGTGCTGGACATGCGCGCACTGATCGATGTTCGGCCTGTGCTTCGTCGAAGCAACGCTGTAGGATTTATTTAGTTATGTTTATTGGCATTCAAAATGTTTGTTGTAAAAATATTTAGACGGTAGCATCGTTTTCCACGATTGCTAAAGAATTGAAGATTAGAAGAATACATATTTCTGTCGATAATTTTTTATTTAAGGAAAGCACGAATCTTTTTTCAACAATTTTGCAGTCAAAATTCCATTTATGTTATTAATAATTTTATTGTGTTACTATAATAGATTTTAACGAAAGAAACGTGATAATTACATACCTTAAGTTGGAATGATGGGAGGCCGTGCTTTCTCTTCTGCTCGGCGCTTGATAGGACATACGCAGCGAGATGTCCTGCTGAGGTAATGGAGGGCCTGTCATACTGGCCATCGCCTGGAAGTTCGTTAAACAATAAATTAACGATTGACCCATCGCTGCAACACTCGTTGCTCATTGCTACTTCGTTGCTACTTCTACTTTGACTAAATTATTATCTAATAAAATAAAAAGGCGAGAAAAAATGTTTCTATCCGTCTATTGAAACTCAGCTTTTTATCATTAAGAAAAAAAAACTAATCTTTTTTCGATTGCTATAATTTGTATTGCTATATTTGTTGCTTGTAATATTTATTTTACAGTACATGTGTGTGGCTATGGTTGACTTGACTCTACATGTACGGCTCTACATGTGATAAATCATGCATGCGACTAACTACGAAATAAAGGGGTATGCCATCAAGCGGACTGAGAATTGGTGAAATATTTACACTAGAGCCAACTTGATCCATCAGTTGCATTGCCTGCGGTGAGGGTAAGGAGTCATTAAATACTCTTCATCATTTATCTTCTTCGTAATAACAAAAGTTAATAATGAAAATTTATATCGCCACTCAAGGCGTTGACGATATCGCAATTTACCTGCTTCAAATGATTCTTTAGAACTGTGCCTTCCGGTTCCGGCAACGGCGGCAAGCTGTCCTCGCACAAAGCGCTCGGCGCCGTTATCTTATTGCTATCCAAGTCCACCAACCAGATATCGTCGGGCATTCTGAAGTTCTTCTTGTACAGGAGGAAAGACGCGGGTATTCCGATCACGAAGGGCGTGGGAGCGAGCAGTAGTTGCTCCGCGCAGCTCATGCACGTGGGAAGCAGAGGTATCGCGGGAAACATGTACTCCAGCGGGTAGATCATCGTGACAAACGCCATGACCGACATGGACAGAGCGTTGTAATCCCGGGACTGAAGTACAATCTGAAAGGAGAAATATCATTCGAGTCTGTGACATTCAAAGATGCAAAGAAGCAGTCGCATGAAAAAGAATATTTTATTTATTCTTTCGATACCGTTTTACACTTATTTACCTTGTTCTCCAAGAGGATCAGCGTGAGGACCTTCAGACATATGTCGACGCCTAGGAGCTCCAGCGGCAGGTGCAGAGGAAAATCGACCAAGGAGAATCTGGTGTGGTCCGGCAAGGCGAAGCACAGCGGCGGTTGCATGCTCGACGATATTATCTCGACCTCGACGCGCGTCTTCGCCGGGACGGGCACGGGGCTGCTGAGCAAACGCAGTATCCACGTCTCGATCTCGCGGACGTCGTGAAGCACGATAGACGGCGTGTCGCCCAGAGCCTGGCCCGTCAGAACACTCCAAACCGTATCCCTGTAACGGAGAAAGTTCAGTTGTGAAGGATATAGAAGTTTTTCAAACTCCTACGGATTCTTTTCTTTTGGGAAATTACAAATCATTGCATAGAGTTGGTAAAATTCAAACACACCTATTAGTCTGCCGAGAAGCTCCCACTTTCTGCGGCGAGAAGCTCTCGTTGCACGCGTCGATGATCTTCTTCAGAACGAAAAGACACTCCCGGAACATCGTGAAGAACGGATGGTGCGATATGATGCATAGCGAAGTCAAGGAATGATTGCGGACCCTCTGCGAGAATATTTCGAAGTCGTTGAATTTATTGACAGACTTTAATATTACGTTTATGTAAAATTATGTTGCCTTCGATTTTTCGAAAATACTTTCTAAACGAATTAGTTTAAAATAATAACGAGAATTATTTCGAATGTTGTTATATTAGTTAGTAGGTATCGACCTGACGTCTTCGAGACGCGCGTGGCGAAGGGGAATGGCTGCCGCCGCTCTCGCTGTCTCCGCTCGGTGCGATGAATTCCAATCTCGGGGCGTGGGGTACCTGCGGCGTGTCCGAATCCCTCCTGCTACTAGGACAATCTTTTTCAGAGTCACTAGGACCCACCGCACTGCTCCTATAGTCGCTATAACGAACGGCTAGAGATACAGTCTTATAAACGCGACACTCTGTCGGGCGCGAATTGTGCACATGAATTATATTCGAGTTGTTTAAAATGTGCGAACAAATTTTCGCTCGTTTCTAGAGAATCGGAATCAAATTTTTAGAATTTTAGTTCTGAGAAAAAAAGAGATTTCACTGTTTTTTCTTTAATAAAACATAAGTAAAAAAAAATATTAGATGCCGATATCGGATCTAATTTTTCTAATTCTTTTATTAATTGCGGAAGTCAGAGGGAGAAAGCCGACAATTATAAGCCATTTCACCTAGAAAAAGCGGAATCCGTGCTTCTCTCCATACTCTTCCTCCAGCTTTCCCTGCGAAACGTGGTGTTGTACTTTTCCCTCTTGAGCGAAATGCCTGCCCCAGCCACGACTCCCGCTCTTTCCGTAGGTCGGTAGAAATTCACGCAGATGCCATAACGCGTTCTTCCTGCGTTTTACAAGGTACTCTTTACAGTGACAATGTCAACTCTTCGGCAGTATCGTACGCGACGTGCAAGTGTAAACGGATACGAACCTGAATCCTTGTCGGTGAGGGTGAAGGTGAAGGACGTCGCCTCTCGTAAGGCCGTGCGCTTCGGTCCCACGCTATTGCAACCTTCCGGTTGGCAGAAGTACACCATATCCAGAGGCAGAGGAAAATCCTTGTGATCCTCCACCGGATATCTGCGTAGCAACTCCGGGACCTATTTTAAATAAAAATAATTTCCTCGAATCTGATTTCTTTTTCCCAGTAAAGCTTAATACTAAAAGCACCGAGATTCATTTCTGACCGTTTCTAATTTCAATAGTCTATTTCTTATAAAAGATAGAATTTTGAAATTTTACAACTTCTGAATAAATGAAATGGTTAGTGAAAAATTATAAAATTTTAGAATCTTATTTCTTACACAAGAAATTAGATGTTAATCTAAAAACTAAAAAATAGAAACGTTTAATTAAATAGCAGATTAAAAATATAGTCACACGGAATTTCGTGAATATAAAATTCTACATGGAATTATGCAAACACATGTAGCTTTAATGTTCACTGTTGTACCTGTACGGGCTGACGAGAGGCAGCGGGCATCCTGGCCCCCACGATGGCGAGATAGTCCACCAGTCGGGGGCACAGGAACTTCTTCTGTATATCCATGTCTGTGATTTACGTGTGCGTGTCACCGTTGTATACAGTGTATACAGGACATCCGAGCTGCTGAACTCTCCTCAGGGTCGTTTCCAGCTTGAATCATGATTGTACCATTCTCTCGCTTATTTATCCCACCTGCAAATGGAGAGCCGACGGGGCTGCAGTTAATCGACGTCCCTGTCTCGCCATTTGCCGAATAGTCCCGATTAATTAAACTTTCGTTGTAACTACTCTCGAGGGTGCGAGCGGGTCGAATTTACGGCTAACACCCCGCTTCTACTTCGTTATCCTTAATGACGTGCGCGGCTAACGCGGAGGCGATATTTTCTTGAAAAGAATATACCTCGAGGGCAATCATTTATATTTTTAATTAAACTTTCACGCTAGAAGTTTCTTCAGTTAAGATCGCTGACGTCACAGATTGCTTCCGTCTCTGAAGTTTTAATTAAATTGCTTATCTCACATTTTCTCAAGTTAATAAACGGAATTATTAAACGTCCAATAACTTTAATTTTCGGAAATTACATATCAAAGACTTTAAGACAAAGGGTTATCTATTCTTACGTTTGAAAATCTTAAATTTCAGTGACAAAAGCGAGACGCTGGGCGTTAACAGTTCAACTTCTCCAAGGAGGCAAGAGAATTTAAGAGACCGCGAAGGGCGGATAAGCAGAACCGGGCCGGAGGGCAACTGCCGGTCCGAGGTCTCGGGAAGATCGATGATTCCGGAGGCCCAAAAGGATATCTGTGTCACCGTGTCGGGGGCAAAAGGGAACGTCGAGGGAAAAAGCGGGCGTGCATGCGCATGTTGTAATTCCGTGCGCGATATCGAGCCCCCGTCTCGTATTTCGCGCCGTGCGCGGAACGAGGGACGGGAGGACGGGGGCCGTGTGCACGAAGCCACGTACTTCCGCGTTCGATTACGCCGTCATCGCACGAGAAGGCGATTACGGCCTGCACGGACCTGGCGCTCGATCGCGCCAGGAGAAGGAAGGCGCTCCCGCGACGTGCAAACGGGGCTCCGATTTCTCGGACATTCGTCCGGATGTTCTCTATCCGTCTGACGAATTCGTTGAAGATTTTTCAATTTTTTTTAAGACGTTTTTGGCCGTTTTTGGAGATATTCTTCTTTCTTCTTTCCGAGCTGCTTCTTTCCGCGCGCGAGGAAGGCGATCGATCGGAAAGTTCAGTGCAATATTCCATGATTTAATCCGTGTTTCTTTAGGAACTTGCGAGACTCGAGTTAAAACTGAGAAAATTGCATTTAAATCCCATTTCTCAGGTTCCTAAGAAAAAAGCGAGCTTACGCTGGCAGCAAATCTTTCAATTTGGCGAGTATAAACTGGATAATGGAGAACTTGAGAAGGTCAATCTTGAAGTTTAAAAAGTTATTTGCACAGACTCATTTTCTCTCAAGTCTGTAAAAAATTAAGTAGATCGCGATGAGATTATACTCTTCGATCTTAAAAGATCTCCTCCGCTCGTTACTCGCGTGTGCATAAAATTATTTTATATACGGTATGCAAAATTAATTGTCATTCTAAAAAAACGATATTTTTTTACGCCTGGCAGCCCAAAACGACATATTGATTGCACGCTCCGTTTCGTGGATTAAAATTTCAAAAATCCACTTTGCATAAATCCAATAGCAGAATTATTAAAGTGCGGCAAAAAGTGTCTCAAATACGACGGCAGAACTTGTTACAAAATCGATCGCGATGAAATCTCATTTGTCAAAAACTCAACTGGATGCATTTGCCTGGCGAAAGGTCGCGTTTAACAATTCACCGAATCTCCCGTCTCGCGAATGCACCGCGATCAATTATTCAGCCATCTCTTCTCCCTCGAGGCGCGCGAATGGTATCGCCGAGATGCGAAGATAGCAATAACGAGAATTATTCCCGGCCAGACGCGTTGGAAAGTTACGTCCAGCTGCGACATTAAATAACATCGTGCACACCTGCGGGCGACTCATTTCGATAAGACACGACAGTTAACGAGCCGACCTCGCCGAAGAGTGACTCCGATTATAACGTCGTCTCGGAGAATCGTCGATCGTGACTTTACGGCCGCGAAACTCGTGCGTGCGAAATTCGATTAATTAATTTCGGCAGGTTCGCCTGCTTCGGAACGAAGAATTGCTTCGATCACGAGGATTCCCCCCCGTGTCGAGGAGAGAATTTAAAGTCGTCTTTACCTCGATCCTCGACGACGGTCTCTCCCCGTACCCGTCACGAGAGACGCGATTAAAAAAATTTATTTGTCTTTTTAAACCGACGTGCGAGGACTCGCGAAACGGAACAATTACGCCGTTCCGAGATTGCTTCAGCGCATCGATCCCGAGGCAGGAGCTCTCCCCGCCGGGAGAGACGGTTTCACCTTTCCGACTCGTCCACTCGGGGAGCACCGCTCGGATTCGCGCGAGAGATTGATTAAGCGACCACCCCGCGCGGTCAGGAAGGGAGGAATTAAATTTTCCGCGAGAAGAGAGAAGGATTCGGGATCACTCCGTTGGCCCTCCGAGGCCGCCCTTCCTCCCCGATGCCCAAAAATTCGCTTTACGTTCTGTCCAAGGAAAACGACGTCCCTCGACATCCGTTTCGCCGCACTTACGTTTTACAATGCGCATCAGCGCGGAGAACGACCGCGCTTGATTCCCGTCCGACCGCCATACGAACGACTGCCAAGGCTGCACGGGTATTCCGTATCAGCCAAACGGCGATATCGCACTGGCGGGCACCGCCGACGCGCCCCGGAGCGGCCTCGCGGCAGCGGCACCGTCGTCGCGACGCCTGATCGTTCGCCAGAAGCGGCACCAGGCAGGCGCACGTCGGACGCGCCTCCAGTAACGGCGCAAGCCGCCCCGATTCCGCTTCCGAAAGTGAATTTCCATTATTCTCCCGTTTCACCGGGGACCACCGTCTCGCCGCCCGACACGTCTCCCTGGTCCGTTTAGACCGCGCCGGTCGTTGCGGAGAGCGAGTGTGATGAGCGGAGAGCGAGTCGACTCCTGCAAGCTACGATTCGGCCCTTAAACTCTTCCAATTCTTCCTTTCTTTCTTTTTCCTTTTTATTCCGTGCGGAATATAGACCGTATTAGACCGTATTGATTTTTTGGTATAGAACGTGCAGCGCAGAACGCGCGGGGCAATATTTGTCTTCGCGTACAGCGTAAAATACTCGTGGGCAGAGTAAATATTTTTTGTAGATCCTATTGATTACACGTACAAGGATTTTTCGTTTGTTAACGTAAGATGTATTGGAGAGAAAATGTACGGGGAAAATTGCTGTTAGTTTATCGCCGACGCTAGAGGTCTTAAATGCCATTTTATTGCTCTGTAAATTACAAGGTGTTCAATGCAGTCTTAAGGTCGCGTTTTATATCTAGGTATAATTATTTAATTATATAGAACGAAACTTTGAGATAACCCATTACCAAATTAAAATTAATAATTATTTAATACTATAATAAGTATAACTTTTTACTCTAATTATTTTAAAAGTAATAGTAACTTAATTGACAATTTCATTTTTTTAATGCGACCTGCAGGACCAGATAAAACTTCAAATTGCCATTTCTCGTTTCTCCCATTATTAGATAATATTTCATATCGACTTCTTCGCATTTTAATGGGATAATCCTATGACAAAAATTCATCGATAAATAATTTTTAATATCTCCAATTTTTACTTCTAACGTTTTAATCTAATCAATCTCAAGTTTATCATTTGAATTGCATTAAATTCAATCTATCCATTTAAAAAGAAAAATGGTCATTGCACGTTGCAGGACAAAATATTCCCAGCCAGCCGGAGAGCGAGCGCGTCACTTCCCTAAAAAATATCGCCTCCGAAAAAAAATAATCCTCCAATTGCGAGAGCTTAAAAGAGCCGAGAGCTCTTTAATTTCGGCCCTGCGTATCCAGAGGCACGTCGCGTGGCCCGGTTGGCGTACTCGCGCGGCGTCACCAGCCGGATCAATAACGTTTCAGATTCAGCTGAACGTCCGGGCGGGGGTACGCAGGAGGGTGGTGGGCGGCGCGCACACGAGGGTAGGAACGGGGCCAGAACCTTGCGGGGCGTCGACTAGGTCGACCGGACGACCGAGCAGGGCGAAGGACAAGGATGCCGTCTTCGATGTCTTTTTTTTCCCAGGATGGTGGAGAGGAAGGACGAAGGGGCTGCACCCAAAATCCCTCCGCGTAGGAAGGTCGCGGGCGACGGAGGAGCGGCCTGATTCTGAAACCCGCAGCTCGTGTGCCGATAACTCTAGCTTCGCGAGCCTCGCCGCCGACGACGACGCGTGTCCATCGATTAATCTAATATACTTAAGCACGTTTTATCTCGACGCGTAGAAAGCCGCGGCGCGCGACGCGTGGCGAGGGTGAACTGTAACAACCCTCGCTTGATGGAAAAAAATACAGCGAGAGCAATAAAATGTTTTAGTACGATTGCCAGGAGGGAAACGAATAGAGAGTAAAAAGCATTGATACGATAAGCAATGTCCTCCCGCTTACGCCTTCGAGCTTGAACAGCTGACCTTGACCTTGACCTTGACCTTGGAGACTCTGGAGAACTGGGAGAATCTGAAGGAGGAGACTCGTCGCGCTTGTATAAATTTTATTAAATGCAATATGAATTTTTATAATTAATAAATTACGCGACTTCCTTGAGATGGAAGTGTCTTAGGACCTGTATCTTACGCTAGGCGAACACCACAGATTAGATAGCTCAGCAAATCATCGTCCACGATGACAAGTGCAACAAATCTCCAGCGTTCGTGGAAACTTAACGAATCTAACATTAGTGCGACAGATTTTAAATCTATGCTTTAAAGTACGAAGATAAAGAAAGGTTTTCCGTGCATAATAATTGACATTAAAATACAAACTGGCGAAAAATCGAAAAACTACGATTAACATAATACTGTAGTGTTCGTTCATCTAACTTATACATTACATTTAACGTTTTGCAGGCTTTCAGAGTTACTTTTCGTTGCTTACATTATCATAGCTATAAAAACAGATGCCAACAGCTTTCTACCGGTATCGCACGCAAGAAAGAAAGTCGCTCCTGCGTCACGAACGATCGTAAGTATCCAAACGGCAACAACCAGCAAGTCAAAATATCGCTCTCACGTTTCATCTCAAAATGCTACCTTTAACAATCTTCATACTCGGAATACATTTCATCAGCTCCATCAGAGATCCTCGAGATCCCTTTCAAACGAGACAAAATTCGTTGATTTCGACTCTTCTACGTATATCTAATCTAAACTATAAGTATCTTCAAGTTCGGCAATCGAATGTTACACACTGCACGAAAAAAAGAGTTACACCCGTAATATATATTCTTCTCTCTCGTTCGCCTGTACATTCCGTTTAAGTAATGCCATTTTAAGTAGCCGATCTGACAAGCGCTCACGTAACAAGAAAGGAAAAAGCGATTTCGCTCGGTACAATCGTATCGCCGATGCTCGCTCTTTGTACTGCTTCCGTTTGAGAATCTAACAGCCGCGTATGTGATATCGAAACGGCACGTACAAAATATTGCGGTACAAAAGGGAGATGCGGGACAGAGCTCTCCTCTACGCGCGGGCACGTATGCGGAGAGTATACATCATGCATCTGTGGGGTGAGACACACAAGTTTCATTCCTCGTGCAATCGTAGCTGCGCGGCCTCGCGGGTGTCGCCCAGCCATGTCGAGTACGTCCCTACGACCTTATCGTTCCGCAATCCTGCTACCGTGTTATCGCGATTGTTTCGAGCCGTAGTCGCGCGTGGCCAATCGAGAAACCAATAGCTTAAAGCTTAATATATATCAGAGGTCGACGGCCGTGTCGGATCCGTGATGGTATTCCTCGTCCAACAGCGGCTCTTCCTCCACCGTCATGTGAACTGTGAACAAAACTCGTCATCATGCACACCAACGAATACAGACATACGGCACATATATTCTAATGCTCTTTACGACACCTTCGACGGCGTTTCCTCCGTTTCCTCCTTTTCTTTTTCTCTTTGCCGGAATATTTAAATCCCGCGAAAATTCACGAACGGCAGAATCGAGAAGGGTAGAAGCAAAATCAACGTTCTCCGCTTTTCGCTACAAACTCGGGAAATGTTTCCATATTTAAATGCTAGACACTATCTTTTCTTTTGTAAATAATTGGTGAAAACTTTCCTCGCGAGAAGCAATGAGAGAAACAAATTAAAGAAAAGAGCATTGGAGAGCAAAAGTTTTACTTTCTTTCATCTTCTACGTTTCTCGACTTTACACACATTTTCATTTCTATTAGGAAAGAAGATGTATGGACATAGAAGAATCCTACCTAATTTCCTGTCTAAAATACACGCCGAGACAAATGTAATATCATTTGTTTTTGTATATACCAAACTTACGTATCTTTCTTAAAGTTTTCAGCTTCTAGCAAGCAATATTATATCTAAACTAATTAATTTTATGTATCGTCTATGTCTCATCTCCTCTACTAATTAAACATTCGCTTCCTCTAAAAACAAACATAGAAATGTATTATACCGTTTAATTACTAGTAATATATAATGTGTTCGGAATTTTTCATATTTGAAATTTTTCTCGCAGAGGCAGAGTCTTAAAGACAAAGTCCAAGCAGCAGGCAGAAAAACATGCAAAATAATTCTGATATACGATATCCTGCAAAAACAAAGACACTTCGTGCACTCTTACACAAGGAAGATAATTCACAATTTATATTTGTAATATTGAAAAAAAAAAACTATTATTAAAGTATTATTTTTCTCGATAAAAAACTTGAAGTACCTTCATCGATTTAATCTAATAAACATACATTATTACACGTTATATTGCATTTAAGATGCTTTTTAAAATAACAAGTTAATTATCCATACATCATCAGTATTACACATTTTATACTGACTAAAATTAAGGCTGCAAAAACTTTTAATCTGTAATATGTAAACTTTTGATGTGATTTTTGAGCATCTTTTCTTTTTTCCTTAAGATTCGTCTACTTGAAAGTATCAATTTTATTTTACAAATGTATGAATAAATTAAAGCTTATCTTGAGATAAGCATAAAGGGATGTCGAATCCCATTAGCAGATGATAATCCAAGAACGTGCAAAAAGCTAGAATTTCACAGTTCATAACATTGTATAAAATACACGTAATACACAAGCGGTATTACATTAGCATATACATAATAAATTTATAAGTATAATGATGCATTTTCGTTATATATATAAAACATTAATATTAATCCTACACAGATTCTCTCTTCCCCCACATGCAATGTCAATCATATTGCCTTCCTATGTTATATTTTAATTTTGCATAACAATTAAAGCACAAACATGCATATTATCGTCCGCGTAATATTCTAAATAATTTTTTTATTATTGTCTTTCTCTAAAGAGACAGTGGAATACACAACATATAAAATTTCTTACTGTTGGTACATTTCTGTCCAATTGATAAAAAAATCAATTTTTTTTTCTTTTTACAAATGATACAATTTTTATTAGGTATTACAAAATAACGAATAGCACAAAAATAATATTGAATTTACTAAATAAACAAGTTAATTTTTCCAAAAGAAGCTTCTTTAACAAGATCGGTTAAAGCAGAATGGAAATTAGTATTTTATAATAAACTTATTTATCCAGAAGATATATAATACAGTTTTGAAAGGAAATTTGAAATATGATACAGTTCAATAAAATTACATTTCATTCAATGTAACATTTACATGTACAGCACTGTTTTCAAAGAAACATAATTAAAGTAACCATTTTACTTCATCTATTTATAACAACGTAATCAATTCCCTTAAATTCTGAAATTATTGTTAATATACGATAGAAACAAGAAAGGAATATATCAATTCCAATATATCATATTTTAAAGAAAAACTATCGCAGTTAGAATCTCGTCAATATGAAAACATTCCTTTCATTATATATTATTTTCCTAGGGCAACATTTCTTCAGGAATATGTAATACAATAGAAAAGTTATGAACATTAACACTTTCTATCATACATCAAGATTTTGCATTTTACATCTAATTCATATTATAAAAATTATTAATTATTCGTTATCAAGGAGAAATATTAACTAGCAAAATTACGCTTTTAATACAATATACAAATAAGAATTAAGCATGTATCTGCCATTTGCTTGTAACGGTTCATGTAAAATACGTAGAAGTATATTTAAAATACGTTTCTCACAGAATATATGTGACACTTATGTAAAGATGTTCTCTTAATAAAGTGTTCGTCTTAATTGTATCTATTGTCATATCTATTGACGTAGAAGTAAACAAATGTATCTAGTGCAAAGCCGGAATTTTCTCTCGTCTCTTTATGTTCTAACATATCTTATATAAATTTAATTCATCGTACCATTGTTAAAAACATTTCTTGTTATCAAATATACGGGCATACACATAAAAGCAGAAATAGAAACATTTCACAACGTATTCCGTACGATCAAAAACTATACATTTCATTGGTTTACACAGTTTGTTGTACTCAATAAATACACTTAAAACAAAATTTTTTTATATGCTTTAGAAGTTTAACGTATATAAATATATAGCAAATTTAACTTAATAATTGAATTTTTGAATTAAAAAAAATTTTTGTTCAAAAATATTACAGCATATTATTACTAAATCATGAAAAACTAATTATAAAAATTTTTAGAAAGGCATTAATTTCATTTTAATTTAGTATTTAAAAAGTAATTCTAAATACTAAGTTTTGAGAAACTTACTTTTTTACGTTGAAAAGATTTTTGATCTTGCACATTTGTGTTGTATAATTCCTATTATATTATATTAAATGTCTTATAACAATGAATGAGATGTACCGAAATCGGACAAGCCGAAAACAGAGATCGACATTTAAAAATTTAACACAGTGTGTGTATCTTCACAGACATTCTGGATTATGATTTATCACTTTCTTTCCTGTATAAGTATGGAGCAAGTGCCGTTTTTTTATTATACGGTCCGGTGGCACTCTCTTGCTTTGATGCACGGTATGCTTTATTAAAAATTCATAATAATCGCTAATCAATTCAACTAAGACCTTAATCACAAGTTGTTATTAACTTTCTAAGTTTTTAGCCTGAAATGACAGTTTATAAATTATAAACGTGATAATAAATGAACTGTACTATTCGAATATCTATGTACACAAAACTCGACAAGCGGTTTTTACTTTGTTACATCACGATTTCTTTATACACGAATCATACAGAGCATTCATTATCACCAGTCGATCCTAATGATGTTTCTTATGCAATCTATTACGTTGTGACCTATTAGTACCATTTTTTTCGGCGGCGTTGACCTGGATAGTGCCTGCATGCTGGTTGCACGGTATCCTGAATAGCTTGATCTTCATGTGATCGCATATTTCAAGACACACTTGAGCACTATACCGGAAAAGATCCAAAGTGACCCAGATCTAAACATATGTTTTTCATTATATAATTATATAATTCATTATATAATAACGAGATTGTCGAAGATTACGTCATAAACAGAGATCACGCGACTTACGAAACACAGCCAAAGAACGTAGTATTCTTGGATAAAAAAGTTGAAATATTGATTGAGGAACAGCATAGCTGGACCGATTAGCGAACTGTCCAAATATTGCATCTCATTTTTAGTCATATGAGCAACCTGGAAAGCAACATTATAAGAAACTGGTATTATCACGAATAAAAAATGATATTATCGCGAATGTACAATTGATATACATACCACTAGTCTATTCGTAACTTTGGCCGCCACCATTCCGAACGAAAGTATATACAGGGCTGGATGGTTTTCGTAGACATGTTCAGCGCTTTTTCTATATATTATAAAAGCTGGTACTACCACAAAACTAAATGGTATAATTGGCGATAAAACGGACGTTCCCTGAAACAAAATTAATTTTATGCAGAGACTCTGAAGGAGATATTTACAGGAAATCTACGTGCGAAGATTTATATTTGTAAAGAGAAAAAATAAGATTAAGTGCATTGCAAATACTTAATCCAATAAGACGTTATCTATATATTTGAAAAACGTGCGTTAAAATCTGTTTATATACTAAATATGCGATATTTGTCAATCGACGTAAAAATGTCTCAAAAACTAGAGACATATGCACAAATCTGCTTTGTACTCAGTTGTTTTGGCAAAACAATTTTTTCAAAAATATAGAGTCTTATTAATGCATTATTTATAATTGATATAGTTATGATATAAATATCATTAGTATATGTGCATATAAGAAAAATGTTGCAGATGTGAAATTTTTTCACAGTGAAAAAAGAAAAAATGCGATAAATTTTAAATAAAGATCTATAATTAATATATGTAAAAAAAATTAAAGGTTGATTGTTGTATTTATTCGAATTATAATGTAATAGATAAAATTATTCTAAGTGCATTAAATGCGTGAATTATCATAAATTAAGATAAAGTCATTGAGAAACGTAATTTTAATTATTATCATAATATAAAATATTAACTTTGACGCATGCAAAATACACTTTGTATAATGTACGTACAGATAAAATAAAACTGTTGCAATACTCGAAACATCATAAGATTAGTATGAAATCGTCATTAGTAACATACATACGGTACATAGCATTTTTTTATTAAACTGTTAATTTACGCTTCTACTTTTTTACAGCTTCAGTAACATGCATGCATGCAAAAACTCAGCTCTGTGTGAGAATTGGAAACGAAATCGGAGAGAACTATTCTATAACTGCAAAATATAAAGGAGGAAGCGAGAGGTGAAGGGATGTACGTGGATTTCTCTGTGGGGAAAGTATGTGGCATATAACAATTAACGTAAGTGAAAACAGTAACAGTGATGAATTTTATATGACGCCGTTCGATTTAGGCCCATCATTGCGTTTAAAGGAACAGAAATCTATTCTATCATTTTATTATTACTACTAATTATTTTTAGGATCACACAAGTTTTTATGTACCAGTGACGAAATTAAAATGTATTATTAATTCACTACGATAAAAAATATTTTCCAAGCAAACGCTTTTTATACCTCAAAAAGCATGGGCCTAAATCACAAACTAAACAAAAGTCAAACAAAATATTGTGCACTACACAATTGGTCCCACTACTTTTTTTTTGTCTCTTCAGCTGACTTACTGCGACGGTGGAGCCATTTTTTCCGACACCACCGGCGAGAATGATGGATATGCTGCTTTGTGCAAGTAAAATAGCGATGCCCACAGCAGCCCATAACGGAAACACCTTCACCTCTGTGCCAGTGTATGGCAACTGTATAAGAGCGACACGAAAGATCTTTTGATTAGTCATTAGAGGTTACCCTCGTGTCGAAGTCTTTCTAACACTTCATATTTCTGATATGTTAATTATATAATGAAGTTACAAATAAAAAAATACATGTGCTGGTTTTTTTACTTTTGAAACAATTTCACATTACGCCGTGTTAATCACAATTCATATAATAATGTTACCACAAAACCAACAAGATACTTATTACATGGTAAAATGTCCTTATTACTTGATATGATAAAATGTCCTTATTACTTGATTGCATTTAAAGCTGAACAATTTTTGTTTCTATAAATTCTGTCTGTTGTTCGTAATAATATTGTAACTGTAATACAAATCTGTTACATTTTATTTTATGTTATATCCAAGAAGTCTGCATGGACATTTTATACATGAAATTTTAAGATTTCTTCCTGTTTATTATCAAGAGCAACGTGCTATACGAGCTCGTTTATAATCTTCGCAATTGGAAAAAAATAAGTTTTCAAGAAAGAAGAATAAAATTACCTAAAATTATAAAGGTGCGGGATAAAGAGTTTTTGCTTTTATAATACCACGAACATGTAATTAAATGTGCAAAAAACAGTGTGTGGTGACACAAGATCCGCGAGTCTGAGCGAAAAAAAAGAGGAAATTAAAGCTATCACTGTGCAGCATTCGATTATACACAAATGTGTTGGTCTCTTCTTGTCTCACATATAAAATAACACACATCATTTTCCTTGCAGGCATACTCCACAAAAAATAAATTGCATACAGCAAATTTTAATAAGTGCGAATAATAGCCTTATCAGTTACACAGATATCCGTTGATCGAGACGTAAAAACTGCACAGTAAAACTTTATACTTTGTATAATTAAATATTATACAAGGAATTATAAAGTCTCGCATACATGAATAAAAATGATCTTGTAAATATCTAGAATCGATCATTTTCTTATCTAAGTTACAATTATTTAATTCTTGTAACAACAGAAGTATGCTAATAGAAGAATAAATTTGTCGAACAAAGAGATTATTTGAAGAGCTTGTTATATTAAGCACAATTCTACATTAGACAAGAGAAGAAGCGCTCATGTAAATTGTGCAAGATACTGAGATATACCACTCTGGTGGTTTAATATGCAGATACATAGATGTTTAGTAATCCAACCGAGCACCCGGCCCAATAGAAGAAATCGTAGTAGAGAAGACAGCAAGCAAAAAAAAATGAAGATATATGTATCAAACAAGACAATATTTCTACAGAGTGGCAAAATATATGAGAATACGTTGCTCTAGGAAAACGCCATTTCTTTAACAGACTTACTGCAATTGTGGAACCGTTTTTTCCAATCCCACCAGATTCAAAGACTTTACAGAATTCAAGGAACACGTGAACGTAGCCTGCATAAAAGACCATTGCTATGTAGTTATTGAGTGTGCCTACACTGAGCACGGGGATCTAAACAAGCGAAAGATCTTCGTTCGTTATGAGAATTGCTCATTACGATTCTTGTTCTTGTGTGCGTGTACGCCTGCATGTATGTACTAATTGTTATAATTATATCTGTCAATACCATTGCTGCGATAATACCGCTCTAGATGGGCTTAGTTCTACCTGTGGTCGTATTTACTGCATGTATAAACAGAAAATGGTTTTTTTTCTTATTGCGATAAAACTGTAAAATTGTTAGGCACGAGAGAGCAGCTGATTTGAGTATGTTGAGTCAAATGTTAAAAACGACCTCGTCCTTTATGAATTAACATAATTTTCAACGTGAAGGAAAGTCAGTTTTTTTGTTAATATTTAATGTATAGGTTTTGCAGGCTCAATGTTCCTTATCTATAAACAGGCTTATTATATTTTCTTCAAAAGCAGAGCATGTGTGTGAAAAAGAATGAAATATACATTTGCTACAAATTATTGAGAAAATCCAAATTTCCCAATAATCATCTACGTTAGATACTTTTATATACAGTTGTAAAAAATTAAGTAATAATAGCGGAAATATATTTTACTTCTATAAACAAATTCATCATGTGCAAATATAGCATACGCATTAATTGTATAATCTACTCTCGACTCATTAAATGCCACAATTGTGTAAAAAATTTATACGTAATATAGATTGTTCAAATTCTTAAACTATTCGAAAAAAAGTCTCTGATTTGAAATTGTTTCAAAAGAACATTGTTATGTATTTGTAAAGAAGATGATGCAGCCGTAAGGTTTTTCATCACGAATATAATGTTAAAAGACGTATAAGATTATATTTAATTTTAACATTGGAAGATTTTCTTGTATTAGAAAAGAAGTTTTTACATTTCAAAGTTCTGAAAATTTGAGAAATGTAAATTTACTTATGGAACAAATACAATTATAGTCATATAATGGCACATAGAATTGCAGGATGTAGGGTTGTCGAAAACAAGAGTAAGGGGGCAGAATTTAATGGGGTATACGGAAGTAAAAATGCGTGTTAAAAATCAGTCAATATTTTGCAGTAAAGAAGTAATCTCAGCGCAGCTCCTCATGCCATGCTGCTCCCATTTCTGCATGTTCAATAAAAGATTCTATTTAACAGACTTACAGCCACAGTGGAACCATTCTTGCCCACTCCTCCGGTGAAAATCACCGAAAATATGGAATACAAATTTGCCAATGCACACACCACTGTCATAACTCCTAATAAATACTTAAACAAAAAACCATCTAAGAATGGTATCTGCAAAAAATACCTTCATTAAATGACGTTGTATGTAATGATATTGTCTTATTAATTTGAACATGTGTCGCGGACACTAAAGTAAGATTTTTCAAGGCAAAAATCTTTCGGATAATTTTTAAGCAGCGCAAGGTGTAATTGTATGTGTAAATTGTAATGTTTTGATTTATATATATTAGTTATATGTAAAAAATATGCGAGATAAAAATTATAAAAAATCGAATTTCAAAGCATAATGATATTTAATCTCCGTCACTAAGGATTTTATGTATCTAAGTAAACAAGACTAACACACACACGGGCTTAGTAAAATAATTTTCTCAGTAGATAAAAACTTTGAAAGAATTATGTTATTGATATAAAAGATTCAATACTTTTTTTTTATATAAATTCTATAACGACGTAAATGTACGTGCGCCAAAATTACTTACCATAGCATATGAAACTCACAGTAATACATAAGCAAAGGTTATAAAATTTTGCTTATACTATACTGAGTTGCATCTTCTAATGCAGATTAAAATATCTATTTTATTTTTGACAAAAATATCGCTATAAAAGCCATTTGCGTAAAAATGTAATTGCCCTGTGTAGTGTAAGCAACTATAATAGCGTGTGTGTAGTTAAATGAATATCTTGCATTAACAACAATTTAGAATAATCCCGTGATTATTTGAAAAAAAAAAGCAAAGCGAAGTATAATATTTCATGTTCGTCAAATTACAGCCGTGCAGATAGCTAAACAATGATATAAAATATGTTCTATCAACTTCTACACAAGATATTTGCCATGTATGAAACAGAAAGTATAATTAAAAATAATACAACCTCTATCATCCAGATTTGTGGACCGAAGATTGCAGAAATCAGATGAATAGCTATGATTGTAAACTGTGCTTCCGTTACATCCACTTTACCAAATCTCAAAGAACCTAAAAGATGTTTAAAAAGATGTTTTAGATAAATAAAATTAAATAAAATTCTGCTCGTTGCATTACTTTTATTTTCGCACGAAATTTAAAGTACCTGAGACATAAGTCTGCCAATGAGCGCAGTAGAAAAGCGTCATTGCGCAGAAACACTGGAAAAACATCCACGTTGGGTAGTATCCTAATTGTACAGCTATACATGCTGACAACGCTACGAACACTGAAAAAAAAAATAAATATCATAGTTAAATAAATATATATTTCTAATAGACATGATAAGTCATAGTGCAGTATCTACCTGTGGATATCGAGTCGCATCCATGATCAAACAACTCGCCCAGCGGTGTAGACGTGCCAGTCCTCCTGGCTTGTTTACCATCAATAGCGTCTAAACTTTGATATATAAACAGGCCAAGTGCACATAAAAAACATGCCCATCTAGGTGGCTGAAAAAAAAGTAATACTATGTTAACCAATTTTATTGCAACTTGTACATCTTTAATTTATTATATAAAAATTATATGTTTCCAGCTTTTTGTATAAAAAAACATTCATTCAATTAATCTAAAGTGAAAATATATTTGAATGCCGGTGCATATTCAGATGATATTCAGTTTTATAATAATAACAATAGTAAGGTTATATAAGATAAGAGTAAAACGTGTCGTTGCTCTAATTGATGAATCATTATATATTCGCCTGATTTGCATACTTGTTGGTAACACAGTGTGATCATCAATCAGAAAACTGATTCTACGATGATTCTGCAGTAATGTTTTCTTGATTGATTTCATGCAAAACTTGTCAACAAACTAATTCAGACTAATTTCAAAGCCTGGCCAAGTGGAAAATTTTATTCCGTTCCGGTTAGAAAAATTAAAATCATACAAAAGCAAGAAGTAGTAATACCATTGTTTTGAAAACCAAAAATCATCTTCTGATTCGTAACTTCACATATCATTAATATCAGCAGTGTTAAAAAATTCTCGAGTTGGGGAGTTTTTTTAGATTTTGCCTCTGGCAATTAATCGAGAGATCTGTCTCTTTCATTTACACGAGACGACTTAAAATTACTTATGAAATACTTGAAACAACAACTGTCACAACAGTCTTTCCCAATGCAAGCATAGCATTCCGCACGTAGCACGATAATTAGGGAGGAAGTCATTATTTCTCTTCGCGATAAGAAAAACGTCAAGATACGGCGCTGAAGGAGGTACCAGAAAGAATACAGCGGACTTCCCCGTCGCCGAACTGATTAATGTCCACTTCTACCAATGCAGATTAACTTTAATCTTGATTTAACTTTTCATCTTTTTCCAATTTTTAAGACTAAACTAGATTTTAAAAAAGAGAAAGCAAGTTAAATCGAGATTAAAGTTAATCTGCCGTGGTAGAAATAGACGTAAGAGGAGGCAGGGGAGAGGGCGAGTTGAGAAGTTCTCGCCTACCTCGGCCCTCGCGTCTGGGCTGTAGTAGACGAGTATCAGAGTGGTGGCGATGTTGACGATGAGGCCGAGGACGGTGATGAGATTGGGGGCGAGCCAGAGCGGCACCTTGCTGACCAGCCAGTCCCACCAGGGCTGCAGGAGGCCGTCGAGCAGGCTCTTGCTCGTGCAGCTGTACTTGTGCTCGCTGAGCCGCTTCAGCTGGCCGGGCGACAGCAGCCTGTCCTTGTAGAACTGCATGCTTCCTCGGGCGGCGTGCGTCCGCGCGTGTTACCGACGCCGTGTCACCGAACCGTGGACGCCAGCGACGACGGCAGCAGCAGCAGCAGCAGCAGGGAGGCGAGGTGGAGGACCGGGTGAGCGTGGACAGACCCGCCGGATCCGGTGGCGGTTACTGCGACGGAGACGCGACGTCGGCGCGGCGCACTATCACCGTGTTCACCCGCGGCGGGACGGCCAAACATAACAAGCGACCGTCGCGTTCACGCGTACGACATTCTGCGCGCTCCGCGGCCCCGCACACTCACGCAGACCCACGGCCGGAAGCTGACTGCGACTGACTGACTGGTTGGCGGTGGAGCGCGCGCGCGTGCGCGAGCGCGCGCCCGGAATCGCACGGCCGCCGACGCGCCAGCGTTCGAACGGCTCTCTCCCTCGCGCTGGAAAACGAGAAACAGAAAGAGAGACTGAGATCAAGGAAAAGTAAGGTCCGAATTCATAGTCGTTTCTCAAATCTTAAGATTTAAGAATTTTTTTAATCTTAAATCATCTTTTTAAATTGTATAATTGATTTTGGCTGCTTTATAGTTCATAGTTCAAAAAATGGAAAATAGCACGCGAGAAGACGAAAAATAATGTTTAATATGTAAATTTAAAATGTAAGTGATTAAATGTACTTAAGTAAGTGTAATTAAAAGTTATTTTTCGTCATTATTTCTCTTCGCGATAAGAAAAACATCAAGATACGGCGCTGAAGGAGGTACCAGAAAGAATACAGTGGACTTCCCTGTCGCCGAACTGATTAATGTCTACTTCTACCAATGCAGATTAACTTTAATCTCGGTTTAACTTTTCATCTTTTTTCAATTTTTAAAACTATTTCTCACACGTCTTCCCTTTTTGAACTATAGAATATAAAGCAGCGAGAACTATAGAATATAAAGAGATTTATCAGCTCTACAATTTAAAAAGCGATTAAGATTTAAGAAACGACTATGAATTCGGACCTAAGATCAGAATAAATAAAATGTAAAGGAAGAGTAATAGAGGCGTGAACGAAACTTCTGTGGGAAAATTGAACACACTGAAAGAAAAATATTGTTACTTTTGGACCCAGCCAATTTTATAATATTTCTAATGATAATTATGGTTATAACATAATGATGCATA
Organism: Tetramorium simillimum; assembly: GCA_011636635.1. Lineage (NCBI taxonomy): Eukaryota > Metazoa > Arthropoda > Insecta > Hymenoptera > Formicidae > Tetramorium > Tetramorium simillimum. Next base: position 158,830 of record VBVQ01000003.1, on the reverse strand, counting down.
TAGTTAAGTTAATCACATTTCGTTTTAGAAATATTATAAAATTATGGTTGGGTTTAAAAGTAGCTATATTTTTCTCTCAGTATAGCGAAATGTAAGAAAAGCGTTGATCTTTTAAAGCGCTTCTTTTACATTTCAATTTTTGCTTTCTAGAAGTTTTATTTATCTTTCTGTTATTCTTCCTTTATATTTCACTTCCTTTATATTGCGCAGTAATCTTTATTTTTGTCAGAATAGAACGCGTATTTGCTAAAAATATACATATGTGAGAAATATTATTAGGGACAAAAGTTCTAGCTCGATTGTACATTGGCACATTCTCTATTTATTTCATTTTAATAATATGTATGATATAACGATCATGATTCACTTAATATGTTATATATATTTTGTTAATATAAATGGAAGCGTTAGTTTTGCGTTATTTAACATGTAGAGTGACATGTATAAACGAATTATGTAACAAATTTTCCAAAGTTCCCGCCGGAGAGAATTTATCGTCTGCGAATAAAAAAACATTAATTGAACAATAAGAGAATTTTTTCTCTATTTGATTACGATTTTGTGATCGTTGTCATTGGTTAGACAATTTTTTCACTGAGATTGAGTTACTCTGTAAGAAGCTAATTTGCTGAAATTAGTTTTATTTGCACGTCCAAGTCTACCTGCAATTTGATTCCTCACCGCCACTGCGTGTCGCGATGGCGACTTTACTCAGTTTCTCGAGATTCTTTAATTACACGGTGAGCAATTGTCTGAGAAGAGTGACACCGGTCGCAATTTGCAAGCAATATTATCCCGGTATGTAATCAGGAATTATAATCACGCGGCAAATGCACTGCAGAAATCTAACCTCTCCTTCGAATGCAAACATAACCTCCCTTCCATCCGCTGCGCAATGTTTTTCAAGAATTATTTAATTTTAAAGACTGATAATATTGACATTTTGTTATATTAAAATTTTACAATAAACCTATTAATGTAACTTCTTAGTAATTGATAGAATTTTGCACAAATTCTGAGACAAGTACATGAAATCATCCGGCAAGACTTTACAGTATAAGAAAAGTACTAAAATTGCATTTTATTATGTTAAACTATTAAGAAAATTTTATTAAGCAATTTATACACAAATTTTGATATAAAGTATATGAAATTATCATAAGATAAAAATATTGAGAATTATATTTTATTATATTTTAGAATCTTATAATAATCCTATTAATATAATTTTATCAGATACTTTACACAACTCCTTGGACAAGACACAAAATTATTTGGCAAGATTTTAAATTGTATAAGAAAGTGATATATTGAGAAATAATCTTTCATTTTAGCATTGAGATTATGGGAGACGCCAATAGCGGAGTATCGAACAGCTAAACCACCATGGATGAAGCCAATCCCAGACTACCAAACAGAGATACAGGAGTGGGATGAAGAGAGAGAAAAAATATCCATTGGTTGTTACATATTTTACATAAGTTTGTACAAATGTTGCTTAATATAGACGAGTCCTAACAGACAGCAATCTCGTTCACAGACGTGACAAATGAAATCAACGATCAGATCGCAACGGACAGGGTGGGCCGTACGTTCGCGATCGTGCAAGTATGTGGAAAACAGTTCAAGGTGACACAATACGACATTATAATTATTGAGGGATTCTGGCCACCGAACATAGGCGATCAACTGAAACTGGAGAAAGTATTGCTGGTGGGAAGTAAAGACTTCACCCTCATAGGCAGGCCGATTCTGAGCAGAGAATTGGTCTCGGTCGACGCGACAGTTATAGAGAAGACTCTATCTCACACGAAAACTCGCTTTAGGTTTAGGCCGAGGAAACAGTATCGCCGTATAAATTGTAAGATACCAAAGAGACACGATATTTTTCTTTTCACTCTTCATTCATATTAATGCGCTTCCATCTTTCAGTTTACAGAATACAGCATACGATGTTGCGGATCAATTCCATAAAAATAAATGGGAACATTGATGAGAAGAAAGAAGTGGAAGGATTAGATAGAGTATATTAACAATATATGTATATATATATATATGTATCAATAAAGATATAAAAACCAAAAAACCATATGCCTAAATATTGTATATTATCCTCAGATAGTCATGAATATCAGAATAGAAGGTCAAAAAAGATTTCAAGTCGAACGATAGATTGTATCATGGATACGAGTTGATAAGAAATGCTGTAAATTTTTAGAAGCGGGCACATTATGGCTGCGTTTGCTTTGGGCGCGCACGTGCCGAAAGCATTATTCTATCTTCGATACAGGCTGGATTCGCTTTGAACGTTTACGTGCAGAAAGCGTCATTCTATCTTTCTTCAATATATAATAAGGAACAAAGATAGAATGACGTTTTCAGTACGTGAGCGCCCAAAGCAAATGCAGCCTAAATTTCCTCAATATACTCAGAAATTACTTTTGATAATTAATCACAGCCGAAAAATGCTAGACTATATCGCTTTTATAATTTATGCACTTCGTTCTCGCGAAGTCGCTTATTTATCTGATCAATGATCCGAAATCCCGCGGTCTCGACCTTTGGTTCGATGGCATCTCGTAAGGGACATGCGCCCGTGAACGCAACGTTCACATATGGACTGGGACACGCGGTGGGGTGATCTTGATGCGCGGATTGGAGCGGCGAGACGGCGACAGCGATCGAGCAGTGACGGGGAATAACGTCGCGCGGTGCGGTCGATCGTGTTTCGTTTCTTCGGCAGGGAAAAACGATCGGCAGCTTTCACGCTACAACGGCGATTCCCAACTGGATCGCGTACTCCGTTTCGAGACACCGAAGTTTCTCGCGGAATTATTTAATTTTTGGAAGACTCACGGTGAAGAAAAAGATGTTTTTCATCAACACCGTTGGCACGCATGTTAGACACTGAAGACTCTCTCTTTCACTCTCAGCCTGTTTCTCAGCTCCGGTTCCTGGCGCCGAAGGAGAGCGGGAGTCTCACAGTAAGTTTCACGCCGAGCTTTCGGAAAATTGGAGGACCGAACGTGTCCTTCGGCGATTCAGGTTTATCGAACTGGTTTTGAGGACGTGTGATTTTTCGCGAAGGTTTTTAAATACCTTTCGCCGCATCAACCTGCTCCGCTTAGATTTGCGATTCCTTTTTTCGAAGTAGGTTTTGAAATTTAAAAAAAACTATTTCAAATTATATTCATACGTCTTCCTTAACTCGCACTTGATTACCTTCTTTCCTGTAAGCATTATATTAGAACTAAAGTCAAATTATAATTAATTATAATTGTTTCTTAAATTAGCTATTTTTTCTGCATCTTTTTTTATATTATCCTTCTTATACTTTATATTATTGTAACGACTGTGTGTCTATTTCTTATAAGCAGTTCCTTTTAAAAGTTCCTTCAAAATAAAAATAGAAGTCATATTTTTCACTTTTAAATTGTTATACTTATTGTAATAACATGTGTTTACTTTGTTAGTATACCAACCTTCTGGATTAACAGTCGCGTACATACACGTGTGTGGATAAACGAAGTGCGCGTGTCAGAACGCAGGCGTCGCGGTTTCCGCGCGAAAAAGAGAGAGACAAAAGAAGAAACGGCTATCAATTCAATAACGACACATCTGCAATTCGCGCTTGGACCGACGTCCAATAGCATGCTGTGCATAATCAATGCCGTCCGCAATTGCGGAGCGGAAGATCGTAAGGGACTAAGGCCCGGTTGCACCAACGTTATTTTAGCTTTAAGCGAGACTTAAACATGTCCTTCATCTTTCTTTCTAAATAAGTAAAGATACACATCTCACTTAAAGTCTAAATAACGTTGATGCAATCGAGCCTAAGTATCACACTTTCGAAATGTTAAAGATGTGTAGGGGGTATTTGCGGATCGTAACGTGCCTTCGCTATTTCAGCAATCTGTTTTCGAGTGAATGACTATGCATGTAACTTTATCTCGTGATATGCTCCGTTGAGATAAATTGCTAGCATACAATGAATATGTGTCGAGTCTAACGCTAAGTATGTGCCGTAGCAATGTAGACGCTACCACGCAAGCCAATTTTTATAATTATTTGTGTGGGAGATTGTTCAATTTTAATGTGAAGATTATGCATTTATATATGCCAATGGTTATGTCGTTTCAGCTTCTGTATCTTTCTCGTTCTTGTACGGCGGAAATTTAGCATTAAGTTAAAAATGCAACAGTCAAAGTATAGCAGTCATAATCATTGATCAGAAAAGACTATCTGATCTATTGCAGGAAGTTTGGCTTTCCGTTTGAATAACGAGATTTTTATCAATCCTTTAGCGATTAAATTTGATTATCACAATAACTATTATAACTGTGAAATTACAATTGAGGATTAATGTTTTGGTAGATTTAATACACATTAAACTCGTTTCCATTATCATGTTCCAATTCTCCAACAAGAAATTTAGCTGCAGTGTTAAATTTTCAAATTGATTTTAACGAATTATAGCGCTATTTGGAGTCATATTTTTTCTCGTTATTCGATTAATTTATTACTTAAGTTGACTCACTGGCAATAAATTTCATCCCGTGTAATGCCTTGTCCCATGTTATTCTGTGCTATCCCATCACATCCAGATCCTGCTGAATCCTCATAAGTGTCAAGCTTCGATGTTCGCCGCAGGAATTTAAACGAGCAATTTTGAAAAATGGTAGGAAAGAAGAAGGGCAAAAAGGCGAAGAAACGGGCGAAGAAGCTCGTGGATGAGTATCAGTTACGCAGGGATCTGAGAGAGCAGACGAAAATGACGAAATCTCCGGATCTGGTGCAGGAAGCTGCAATGCCCACCCAGGTCGAACCACAATACTCCGAGGATATTAGGATCGGCGGTATAGAAGGGTGAATTTCTCTTTTTCTCAATCGTATCTAATTCAATTAATTAAATCTTCTTCCTGTAACTAAGCAAAATTCTGTTAAATGAACGTCTTTCCAAGACATTAAAATTTATCATATATAAACAAAATAAACATTTATTACGTTATATCACAAGTTATATCACAAGTTCTAACAAGCACGATGGAACAGAGGATTAGTTATCGGAAACGCGAGATATTGAATTCTATGAAATGTGTAATGTCATACTTCGTTTTCCATTTAAAAATTAACCCGGAAAACCTTAATGATAACAATCTTGTAAATTCTATATCTTTCGTTTCCGCCTGCGATTTTATCTGTCGAAATCCAAATGATGCATGATCGATAACCGTTATAATCTCAAGATCATTGCTAATCGATAATTCGTGCATACATCTCGGATATTTACATCGTTTATTTCGCGATGCTCTTCATAGTACTTCGTAGAGCGCGCTTGCTCTCTCTTTTATTATAATATTTATCTTATCGTGCGCTTACACACATTTACGCGCATTTAAAGCAGCTATTTTTGTCTTTATCTAGGAAGATCGAAAGAGAAACGCAAATATGTCAGTGCTGTAATTCGCAAAATTGTTATTGCGCGGATAATTGTAAAAATCTTGAGGTTGTTTTTTAAAATAGAGAATAAGGCGCAGTAAATGTTCCGCAATTCATTACAACTGACAGGTTGTAAAGCAGTTACATATCAATCAAAATTAAGAAGTATGGAACATTTTCCATATCTCGCGCGATAATTTTTCTGAATCGGAAATGATTTTAATAACGTAAACGAGTGATATCTGATGCTATTCTTTTTCTCTCTCTTTTCATAGATACAGACACTTTAATTTATCGTTTTATTATTATACAATATTTAATGATTTTTCGATTCAGGATGTCGAATGTTTTCTACAATTCTCGTATGAGAGAAAAAGAGAGAGACAGGATATCTCAATTCTCAGGCCTTGATAACAGTAATCAACGTTCATTAAGCCGGGCTTAACTATGACAGGTCATGCATATCTCTCACTGAGATACGTTGATATGTATCCTTGTTTGTTAAGAAAGTAATTGAGTCACTAAATAAGAAAAAATATAACTGATTACATAATTAGTTATGTACGAAAACGTTGTACAAAATAATCTAAGAAAAATTTAAGAGAAATTTAAATATACGATATTCAATAAAAGATATTTAGTTTAGTTCAGTTTCGCTTATAATACAAATTTAATGATCAATTAATTTATTTTTAGAGGCGGTACGCACTCCACATTTGTAATACTCGACGGAAGAGGTGCGAAGCTAACAGAAATAAAAGGACCGGACACTAATCATTGGGTGATTAAAAATAATATACAAATGGCTTATCTTTAAATTATTGTGCGAGTCAAATACAGAGAGATCGACATACGATATAAATTGATTTCAATAATTTTTAAAACCAAGTTTGCAATAGACTTGATTTTAAAATAAACGATACAAATAATTTACAGAAATATTGTTTTGCTCGTTAGAGAAAATGATTACAAAAGAGTATAGAGATTTGGTATACTTTTAGAAAATTGGGATAGATGAAGCAGCTGCCAGACTCAGCGCGATGATCGAGAAGGGTAAACAAGAACTAGATATACCGGAAACCGTTCCTTTAGATTGCGTAGTGAGTAGAAATCGAATATTTCTATTATTTAAGTGTCATTAATAAGATAAATTTGAGACAAACGATTTAGTTTACTCTGTGATACTTTCAAATTTTGAATCTTCATTTAAATAGAATTAACTTTGATTTTCGAAAGAAAAAATTTATTCAGCAATTTCTTTCATCAACAGGGACTTACTTTAAGCGGTTGCGAGGAGGAAACCACCAATCGTCAGATTGTGAAAACTTTGCTGGAAAAATACCCACAATCCTCCAAGGACTACATGATTGGCTCAGATACTCTTGGTAGCATTAGAACCGGCTTAGAATCCGGTGGGATTGTGTTGATCGCAGGAACTGGCAGTAATGCTTTACTAATTAATCCGGACGGAAAGACTCATACTTGCGGAGGATGGGGATACATGATAGGCGACGAAGGGGCAGGTATATATTATTTGCTGAAAAAATAACACAATGTGCAAATTTATTTCAAAATTAAATAAAAAATTAACTTCTACATTAATAGATGTAAAATAGATAGAAAAAGAATAGTGAATTAGATTTAGAATCTCTAAACTTAACTTTACCCTATGAATAAAACAAAATTCATAAAATTTTATTTCCTTGACAAAAATTATCTGAATTCTCATTTAGATAAAATTTTTTGAAATAATTTACATTTAAATTCTTGGCATGATTTAATTCCTTTTTCTTCAAGCTTATCGGACCGCCCATCGTGCCTGTAAATATGTATTTGACGATATCGACGATTTCGTGAAAGCACCAGAGTCAATAAGTTATGTGTGGCCAGCGATGAGAAGTTACTTCAATGTATCCGATAGGAACGCTATATTACCATATTTGTATACAAATTTTGATAAAAGAATTATTGCCGGCTTCACCAAGGAAATCGCGGTCGGCTGCGAAAGAGGCGATCCGTTGTGCCTGAAACTCTTCGAGGAAACTGGGCAACTTCTAGCGAAACATATTATCGCCCTCTCGAAGAAGGCTCATAACGTCAGTATTTCAGCTAGAAAGCTATAAAATAAAATAAAACGATCTAATTTATATCAAATAAAACTTTATAATAAAAAAAATTTTATGATTAAATCAGTCTGTCAACGGTTTTGTTTAAATTGCGTTTTTCTTTTAGGATCTCAAATTGGCTCGCGGTGGCTTAAAGGTGATTTGCGTCGGATCTGTATGGAAATCATGGAAATTCATGAAGAACGGTTTCTTAGACGAAATTCACAACTCACAAATCATAGACGAGTTGAGTCTAATGCATCTGACAACATCGTCAGCGTTAGGCGCCTGCTATCTAGCCGCGGAGAAAATTAATTGTCCATTCGTCAAGCCGTACGATAGCAACGTCGAAATCTTTTTCCATTATAAACGCGATCATTATCCGGAAACGCGAGAGATAGAACGTTCGGTAGAATTAAAAAGTCATACGTCCGATTGCAATAACACTCACGTTCACGGAAACGGGGAAACTACATGTGATAAGACATAAATAAATAAGGAAATTTCGAAAAATATGTTAGTGTGTTTTAATCGGCACTAAAACTTTATCTGCAGACAGTAAAAGTAATAGCCGTTGTTGTAAAAGTAACAACGGATTATCTCTCATGAGTAATAATTGGAAAGATCTAAGTTCCTGATTAGAATGATTACGAAGCACATGTATAGTTCTAAATACATAAATGATATATTTTACATAAATCTGCAGAAAAAAAATTCGCATTTGTAAAAATTATAAATTGTAAATATCGATTTAATGTGTATGTATATACATTTTTACGAAACCAAAAGCAATATAATAAAATCTTCTCGAGCATGCATTGATAGAAAATTATGTACTCTAGTGTATAGTAGATATATCCTCATAGATTTAAAAAAAAATAACAAAAACCAAGCAATTTTTTTATGGTATGTATGTACATACAATCGAAGTATAAATTTTGTTTCCTTTATACGCACCGAATTTCACAGTGATAAAAGAATGGGGCTAATGGGATTGAAATTCATCTGGTCCACGGCATGGAGTTATATATCGTGGATTGTCTGTTTTGTTATTAAGATTATATTGTATTTGCTTTTGTCTATCTTCAGCTTAATATTCTTCGCGGCCTGTATTGGCGCGGTAGTGATCCTCATTTTGTACGCTTTTGACCTCCTACCGACTCCAAACGAGCGCAGATGATTAAGGAATCTGGAGACGTATCGTATTAGGTAAGTGATGTAATAAAATTATCATTCTCATTAATTGAATATAAATACATAGCGCGAGAGAAACTTTATTTCTTCCTAAGAAGTTTATCATTGGCGTAAAATTACGTGGCAACGTATTTTTTAAAAATATATTTATATCAGGACATATCACAATTTATCTCGTGTACATTGCAACAACACACATATACAAGTATAATATCCCTCTTTCTTATTTACATATAGACTCTGGCTAAAGCTGAACTACTATAATTCATATAGTTGAGATTGCATTATAATCTCATTTTTTAAAAACAATTTTTTTAACGACACAATTATGTATAATTCTATTATACATACATATATATATATGTATGTATGTATGAGCACAGGCCTTGTCGCATTAAATAACATTTATATGCTTAAAATTTAACGATTCACGTGTTAAAAAATATATAATTATATATTTAACTATTTCTTGAGGATCGAAACAGCCACCTAGGAATTATTATGCTGTCGTTGTACGCATACATTTATTCTCAATATGCAATGAGAACGATATCGAGCTCAAAAGATACTCTGCGAAATACTTAATGATACAATATGTGCTTGCAACGAAGCGAAATATTGTTTATTATTACGACACTCTTACCTTATTAATGTCCTAATTTAATCAACTTTTCGAATCGACGCTTAAATCGCTTGCTGTTCCACTTGTGATGAGAGCTACTAAATTATGACAGTGATACCCATTTGTGTCAATGTCTATGACCTACATGTAGTTAACTCTTGACGATTTTTATGCGTGGCCGCCTGCATGTTTCAGTTTTACATTATTATCTTGATATTTTACACATATAATCTTCATTTCATCGTTTGAGGAGATTTAAGGACATATATATTGCTATCATTTATACAAAGAGGCAATGCAATTGAAAAGTTTTACTTACAATAATCATATTTTCATAAATATCTGGATCGGCGATATAGCCATCGTGCGGTTTCCTTGATTAAGGATAACCTTAGGAATACATTGCGGCATGAATGTAGTATTCGAATTAATTCATTTCTCCATTATACACACAAATGGAAATGCATGACTTTATAAGCTAATAATCAGTGCTTTAAATCGAATATTTCTATAAGCAGCGGTTCCACGCTGGATGGATTGACATTCAAGTAAACTCCCACTACCTCGTCGTTCAGTTTATGAAGTTCAGAAATCTTCTGTATTAATTTGAGGAATGTGGACTTAGCTTCGCAGCCAGGATAAACACTCTCCAGATATCGTCTGAGCAGATAATAATATGAATTCTGGAAGAAATCGATGAAAAATTTAATTACACAAATTTTCTAAATCTTTATATCGCAGATAAAAAAATAAGAATTTGCCAACTTTCATGTTACTCCAATATGTATGTAAACGATTTTAAATAATGTACATACATTTTAAGAATATAAAAATATTTCGGAATAATAAGTACTTAAAAAATGTTAAAGATTTGATTTACCTGCTCCAATTTAATAACATCACCATGCACGACTCTCGGTCTATCGGGAGTAAACAAGGCGATTGCGCTTAAAATCAAAATGATGTTTTCGTCCCGCCACCGAGGATCGAACGTTCTGACGAATCTCGCGTGCTCCGCATACAAGTTTCCTTTCGCTTCTTTTAGAACGTCAACTTTAATATTTGACATACTCTCTTGACTATGAGGTATCTTCCACATGTCTTTATCCGGATCATAATTAATGGCTGATCTTAGAATCATCATTTCCGTACAACCGCCTTTCAACAGAGCCAACTGATCCTCTTGACACATATTCTTGAAGGCGTTTATCTTCTTGGACATTTTTATTAAACGTCTAATTGCTATGGCTGTCAAATTGATAACGTCTAACAACATTGGATCAGATTGTCCAAAATTATTCTGCAAATAAATATTTTATAACTACTTATTAACTACCTCTCCTAAATTGAGCATATATGAGACATAAAGTTTTAAGTATGTTACCTTGAATTTACACTCTTCGCCAACCAAATTTGTTATGTCATCGTCTAACGGAGCTAATAACGCTTTGTTAGCAACTATTAGCTCGTTCAATTTCGCTCTCTCGGCGTCATTCAATTCTCTGCTACTTTGGTTACCACCGAAAGTAGAAAATGCTGAATATTCTAATTTAATAGCCTCACATAGAATAGATTCGATAGAATTAGCAGCGATTGGTATTCTGAAAGTATTTAATTTCATTAGCGAGTTTCATGGCATATCGTTAAAATATAATATTCGATGCAAATCGGACTACCTTTGAACATCCTGAAGAACATCTCTGGTAACGTCGGCCGTATTTTTATTCCAATCTGTATTTATACTAGATTCCAAATTTTGATTTTTATATTCCTCCGCGTTGCGGTTCGTAATCAAATCCGTTAAGATTGGATTTTCTACGTGATTTCCTTTCGACTTCGGTATATGCCTAGAATCGCTCGAACTGTCATTATTTTCCGCATCTCTCGACTGAACTTTTGTTTTAGTGTCACGCTCATGCCCAATGATCGCCGTATCGATTGTGTCGTGCTCCTCCAAGAACTGCGTGATACACGGATCCGCCGCCAAACATGTGGCCATATCAGGATCCGTCATAATCTTCATTATTACCCTCTGATCTTGAAATATCTTCGCGACTAAATTTGGATTATTGACGAACTTTGTCAGCAGGTCAGGATCCTGCTTGAATTTGGCGACCAAATTGCTCCCGCTCGAACACATTTCCTTCGGCTTTTGGCATATCGACGTTTCCTCTTTCGTGAGAGATGACGAGCTCAGATCAGATCGACTCGTCTCGCCGTGCGACACGCGAGTTACATACACGGGAGAATTCTGTTCGCGAGTTTGATCGAATTTGGAGTAATTAGGCGCGTTCTCTTCAAACGTAGGGCTGTAGCTCGACGATTCGCGGTTAACGTCTACGAACTCCGGACTGAATTGCAGCAAATTCTGCTCGTATTTTCCTAAATTCGGGGAAGAATTCTTGTCCGTCTCTATACTCGGAGGCGTCACGTTAAGATCGGTAAATCTCGTGCGGCTGCAAACAAACAATCCCTATTTAATTTTTATTGACTTTACTTCTGCGCCATTCTCTGTATACCAGAATAGGTCGACTGTACCTAGCAAGATTGGATCTCGGAGCAGATTCCTTCAGCATGTCCAACGTCTTCGTTTCAGCGATATTCGTGTTCTCCGGTGGACTCGAAGGACTCGGCACACTCGCCGCTGTCACTGGGCTCATACTTTCAACAACGTTTTGCCTATTGCTGTCCAAGTCGGTGTACTTTCTATCGGACTCCCAGAAGTACGTTTCCGACATCGTCGATGCGACCGAATTGACCGACATCGTCGTGTCTTCGAATGTACAGTCGTCCACGCAGTCTTTTTTGATCTTCGATGTTTTACCATTGTCGGATTGCGACCGTTTCTTCGCACGGTTCTTTTCGATCTTCTTCCGCTTTAGGTACTTATCCTCCTCAGACATGATGTACTCCTTGCGCATACCAATACTAAAGCATTTATCCAGACGGCATTTTTGGCAAAATCGTCTGGTTATGGTTGTGATGTTACAGTTTTCCGTGAAGGGGCATTTAAATTCCTGCAACATATGCTTTTCTTCAGTCTAGTGTTAAAAATATGCTATTTTATATATGTATTTACTGATAAAACGTAAATTCTAAAAATATTATATAAACAAAAGAACTTGGTTCTATTAATATCTGCATTCATTCATTTTTAAAAATATCTTACAAATAAATCATAATAACTCTGCTAAACGAAAGTTGTTTCAAATGCGAAAATACATCTGAAAGAAAATACATCTTATCTAATGTTTTCAAGTCCACTATCAATAAATTTCAATGTGCAAATGTTGCTTTTTAAGATTAAGAAATGCATCTTCTATACACATCCGTTATTAATCTTTTGGCGGGTTAAACAAGATATGTTTCAATCAGTGTATTTTTATCACCTCATAAAAGAATTTACATATGTAATATAGGTATAAATGAAAAAGAATTAACTTCAAATTGAAATGAATCTTCCGATAAATATTCAAAGTTTCTTTCAATAATAAAATCTTTAAAGCATAAAATAATCAATCAATCATGAACAATTAAAGAAAATTCTCTTTAATAATCTAATTTGTTTCTTTATTTATTTAATATGGTTTAATAATAATCTAATCTGACATTTAAATAAAGTTATTAATATTAAAATTAATCTTCTCTCAAGTTCTTCAGAAACGATCCATAATAATGCATTCAGCACAACTGCAATACAATCTTTCTGAAAACTTAAAGTTCAAAAAGATTATCAGATTAATGAATCATTAATGAGTCACATGAATAAATAATTAGTAATCTAATACATACACAGGATTCATTTAAGTCATTTAAATTCAAGAAACTTCTCAATATAAAAATTAATTGCATCAAAAAACGAAATAGATTTCTTTTTAAAACAACTTCCTCAGAAACTTTGCGGAATTTCAGTGCGGTCTTCAAGAATGCAAAGAATTCGATTCGAATTCAATCTATGAGCACGAAGTTGAAATCCTCTCGAGTTTCCCTGAGACAGCTAGCTAGAGGACTTGGAGTCGTAGCGGAAGTTGAATTCACCTTGTTCTTCAACGCGTTCCTCCTGAAGAAGGCCTTGCAGCTCTCGCAGGAGACGGCGTTGAAGTTGTAGCCGAGGGCCCGGTCGCCGCAGACACCGCAGATCTTGTTGGCCTCCCTCGCCGGCTGTTCATCGTCCATTGCTCCTGGGGTGACGTTCCTGGCGATTAGCACGTCTTATCTACCCGCGCAGGCAGCAACATCGTTCTCCGCTCACGCTCTCGCCCGCCCTGCTCCGCCACCCCGCGACGTCTTATCCCACGTCTCTCGCTCGCGGAGCGACGTTGACTCACGTCAACATTGTTTATCGCGGTGCCTTGCCCGGGGGCCCAGGTCGGGGGTATTTACCGCTCACGGCAGCATCTTCTCCCTTTCGCCTCCGCGCCGAATGCAGCCCAGCACCGCCCCGCTCGGATCCGCGCCTACAAAAGCTCCTTAAGTGACCGTGCCGAATGAGGCGCTCAATTGACGGCTCCACTTGTCAACAGTTAACGAGACGGTGCGCACAAATTCGTCGTATGATCCGTTCATCCCGCCGTCCCTCTCTCTTGCCCTCGCCCACCCACTCTTCCCCGCGGTTGCAACCGCGGTTGCATCCGTCACTCGAGATAATACCACACCGCGGACACGCTCCCGAAATGTAACTAGACTTCGCCCACGTGATCGCGGATCATTCCCGCGCGTACTTTCAAACCTGTTCTTCCGAAAAGCGGGAAATTAATTCTCCCGAAAAAATCAGTTTTAACAGAAAAACTCGAGAAAACTAAATAAATAGAAACGCATTCTTCAACTACTAGTAACTTTCGGATTGATTTTTCAGGCTTTAACTTTATAAATGTTTACTTGGAGCTTCGTTATAATACTGAAAATTGAAAATTTTCGTTAAAATTGAATAAATGACTCAAAGTTAAATTTGTGAAGGATCCTCTGCGCAGCAAGTAAACAGATATAATATCAATAACACGCCCCGTTACACATTATCAAAGAAAGATTATTACGAGATAACATTTCGCGCTCGAATGTCACGAATTCTAGCGGCATGTGAATTTGATTTATTGTTACACTAGAAATATTTAATAAAAAGATATACCTTTGAACTTGTCGTAATAGTTCCCCTTCTACGAGTCCTTAAGCAATCTCGCTAGATATATCGGCTCATGACATCCAAGTTAACACGATGAACGTTACGATTCTACTTCTATCAATTAGCTTAGCTCAAAGTTCACGGACACGGTCAAACACAGTAGACAACACGATCGAAGGTAGAGATATAACGTTATACGAATCTACGACGACCGAGCGCCAGATCGTTTAAGGATCGAATTCGCTCACTGGAATTCCACTACTAACGGCCACGACTTTGGAATCGTTTATCAATACGTCCAGCGGCTCGGCCGGCGTTATCGTTATCGTCCGCATTCTCGTTGGCGAGTGAGATATAGTCGCGCGACGCAAACGTGTATGCGCGACCGTATGACTCACGTTTATAAAATTGGATTGAGCGTATTCGTGATCGACGGGGCGAGGAAGAGGACGAGAGTGACAAGAGAAAACGTAAACAGTCGCGGGAGAGAGCGATAGGATCGGTAATATTGCGCCGTTTCATTCATGGATGCGCAAACGCTCGTCCTGCGTACGCATAGAGAAATCGGCAGTTTTTTTTTTTTTAGAAAAATTTTTAATAGTCATCGCATCGATTCTTCAAAAGCCAAGATATAGCCCGTGTGTGCACGCACAATCAATCATTAGTCGTCACAGATCAAACAGTGACTGACGCGTAGATAAAAGTACAACAATGCGGATAAAAATGTAACAATACTGATAAAAAAGTAACAATATAATATTATTTGTGCTCGATGAAGAATAAGATTTATCCTACAAGATATCTATTCTTTTAGATACATATCGGTCATAAATATATTCTTAATTCGTAAGAGATTGATATATATTAAAAATATATATATGTATATTTGTGCCGTAATAGAGATTCGTTGCAATAATCGAGCTCACTTACGTCATTTTATCGAAGGCACGCATAATTCGTCGAGATAAATCTTCGGCAAACAAATCGAATCAGAACTTGTCATTGGAACGATATTAAAAAAATAATAACGTGTCTCGTGCGACACGATTACGCAATTGATTTAATTCGCGCATCTATTCTAAATATATAAAGGCACCACTTAAATCCTTGTTCGTAAGCTTAATTGTGTTCTCCATACTGTCACAATGTCTGCCCGGCAGTGTTTATATATGTCGCATATAACTCTTATGTACAGCGAGATTAGCAATAAAGATCCTTGTTTCCCGTCTAAAATGGGATCGGACTAAAATCACTTTGGTGGAGTATCAGTCAATCTCGTACTTCCGGTCGGTACACCGCCGCTGTACAGCGGAAGCTCCTCCTTCGTATGATACGCTACGATTTCTTCCACCGATGAGAAAGACAGCTCTTTCACTCTCGCAGAGCCCAATGCGTATCTAAACAATTTTAGGAAATATTTTTTTATATCAAATTTTATTTATAATAGATTAACGTAAAATTATCTTCGTGCGTATTATATGCAAATTACATATTGAATTTTTCATATTTTTTCTTTGTTAACAAAATAAAGTGGAGTATTAAAATTTTTCAATCATATATAAAATGTTGGTCCTAAAATTTTGCCCAATCATTTATCAAATTATTACAATATTAACATAATTTGTCTTATAATTAAAATTAGGTTACAATGCTGAGTATACGACGAAAGGCATCTTAATAAAACAATAAAGTTAATAAACAAGGAGCATACCTATTGTCACTTCTCTTCCTGACCGGAATATTGTAAACCTTGTCTTTATACCAAAGAACCAAGGTAAAAGGATTGCAAAGATTTGTTGTCGATGGTCTTATAAGAAAATATCCGTCTAGCGGATTACTGTAAGTACCTTCTGAAAATAAGCGACTCAATATACATATTCAATAGTATCAAATTATGAATTTTATATGTTATAGCTCTTATATAAGTTAAGTGAAAGAAAAATCTTATAATAAAATATAGAAGATAAAATATCTAGATATTTTTATGACTTAAACAATATTCTAAATAGATTTTAATTCGCAATCTTAATTTTGATGAATTTTTAAGAAAATTGGCCGTGTTGTTTTCTTTGCAAATTTTGATTTTCGAAACTAATAAAAAAAAATTAATACATACGTTGTTTAATAAGAGTAATTGCTTGTTCCCTCGCAATATTATGATACCAGGGCTTGTCCACGGGATAAGATTGCCTCTCGGGTGGCGGTGGTAACGGTCGTGTGGCTCTTTCGTTTGACAGCGAAGTATTGCTCCCAGCATGAGGTAATGTGGCTGATTTCTTATCCGGTGATCGCTCTGCAAGCATGTAAAAGACCAAGATCAACATACAAACGACTGTAAATTGATACAATGATTGCCACATATTTATATAATACATGTACCAATGTGTAATAAGTTTTTACATTCATACAATAGACAGCTCTAATCAATAATAATCGAAATAAAATGTATTTATAAAATTATAAATTTAAGGAAAGTATTTGATAATTATATAATTTTACAAGAGTTTTAATTTATAAAAATGAGAACTATATTATATAATATACATCGTTCTATAAACATTTAAATCTTTTTATTAAAATGCAATTACATTACTAACTTGCTAAGTTAAGTCGAGCTTGCGTAAGAGTTTCCTGTGTCAAACACTCCGAAAGGCTCGTTTGCCGGCGTACCGCCGTATTGAGCGATATATTCCGCTTCGTATCGCTGATTATAGTTGCCATTGTATTGCAAATTTGTCACATATACTTTAGCGGATCGCGAGTACGTTTAGACGTCTATTAAGAGTATATTGTCATTTACGTTTCTATCGTTTAGAGACGCATTTTTTGAAACGCACTTGTTCAAAGAATACGTCCGACACGCGATACGATCGTCGCAAGAATCTCGACAAAACTGACATTTAACTTTAGAGCGAGCCTTTTAAAGCATCGCGAAAAAAGAAGAGCGGTGGTCAATCTCCGTTGGTCTCTCGGCATGGGACGTAGACACATCCGAGGCGCGTTCAAGAATATCTTCCGTAAATCAGATTGGGAGGGTCAACGATCCTACGCGCAGTGGTCGCAAAGAAACAAAGAAGATCCGATAAAGATGGTCTTCTTTACAAAAAGAAGAAGAATAGAACTTTTAGTAACTCGTCTTCTTTCTTAAAGCGAACTATTCGTTTGCAAATTTATCTTTGTAAGACGCAGAAGTCACATGAGTGATAATTATCAATAATGAATTTCAACTGTTGAAATAAACATGGAAGGAAGATCACGCATTATTATTATTCTTAACATTCTTAACTCTTTAGATCAGATTTAATAGACTGGATAGAATATACCTAAATGAATAATGTAAGATTTAGCTGCATTATTCTGGAAGCATTTTTGCCCAATTTTAATAGCATTAGTTTATCTGCCGATATCGCGATGATGTTTAAATAATCTTATCTTCATACAAATATAAATCATATTACAAATATTAATTATAAATTACATTATAAACATAATGTAATTGGTCGGTATAATTGTGCCAAATGATATTATACATTTTATCGAAAATTGATATATATAGAAAGTGAAAGATTAATTTCCGAAATCTATTTCCATCCGCCGGTCGAGGTTCGACAACCTTCGGTGAGCAAAGAGAGCACAGATGTTCCATTAACGCAACATTCTCATATTGTACCACGATCGCATGACACCATATTGATGCAAATGCAGATAAGTCGTCGAACAATGCGTTGTTTAATCGTTCTGTGTACCTGGTGGTTCAGGTGGTTGCGAATAACAACACGTAGACAGGCCTCTCTTGATTCGCACTATCATATCGGCGACCTCATCAGCCAGGCGCGTGCCCAGACCTCCTAGGAGATGTTTGCTCAGCCGCAGATAAAAACAGGAACACATTCCATCACCCAGTGTTTCGCTCTCTCGGTCTCTTATCGAATCCTTCCACACGCTTATCGCAGTGCTTGGCAGAGACGTCGTACGAATCGCGATTAAAAATACTATTCACTGTAATATTCTATCCAGTCCGTCCGTCCGTTCTTGCGACTTATCGCTTTCTTTCTTCCCCGAAGAGTTCCGTGTATATATTGTAAATATATTGTTATACCAATAGAGAAGTACTGAGAGAGTACTGTTTCTCTGCCGTGACTCCACTGACAAAATCGACTCGACGTTTCGCACTTTTGCCTCACACCCGAATCGAAAACCTACGGTGATTTATCTCGCCGATCCCGCCCGACGCCTGAGATCTTTTATTCATATTGAAGATCAAAGGTCTTCGCTTCCGCATACAAAAAATATTGTAGGTTGAGCATAATTGCGGCAACGTCGTTGACATACCGCGACAGAAGCAAAACACTATTCTGCGTTGTTCGGCTATCACAAAGAAAGAACGGTTTATGCAAATCCGGTCTTGATGACGGTGGCCGATACGCGACTGTCCGCAGTAACGCGATGGCAATGCGCATCAGGTTGCATGGGAACCAACGATAAGCAGCATTTGTTGAACATATGCTCAGAAGTTCTTACGAATGATCCTGCATTCGTCTCGTGTCTCTCGCATCTACAGTACTCTGCATTTTTTTTCTCGTTCATTAGAACGTGTTTCGCGATGTCTCGTTATTTCATCTAATATCCCACTAACAAATTCCCGCAAATATTTTATATCCAATCATTCTTCAGATAAATTAAATGATTAATATTGAATTATACAAAATTTTCCAATTTTTCAGATTTTCTCAAGTTTTTTAAATTATACATTTAAAAAAGAAAAATAAATTATTACTTATAACTCTCTATTAAACATTATCACTGCTAAACTCAAAATATATAAGAAATGATAATTTATCTATAAAATTTAATAAGAATTTTATTTTACATGCTATTTTACATGTATGTAATATTTTTTAATTACTTATCTCGTGACAGTCTCTTTATAATAAAAACAGACTCACCTTTGTGTTTCTTCGACCTGGTTCTCCTACTGGGAAGAGTCGAAGGCGGTTGCGGCGGCGATGGTTTGGCGGGTAAGGGAGGTGGTTCTTGTGCATCATTTGTCCTATGAATGGGACTCAAGTAACCACCATTATCCTCCGGCTAATGAAACATGAGTTAATATTACAATAAATAATTAATAAATAGTTCAAATCTTATAATCACAATTCCAAGTAGCATAAGACTCACCGATTCTGTGATAGACTCATAAATCTCATAATCTTCCTCTTCCTCGTGACTTGTAGCGCTGGGTGGCTTGTAAACACTTTCAACCGATCCTTGGCGACCACTGTGTAAAGATTGCTTGCTGTCGACCCGCGAGATCTCGCTTTTCCACTGCACTTCGATGTTGTCATTGAGTGGCTCGTACTCGTCCTCACTCTCCTCCGTTTTCACCGGCAAATTCGCCACAAGATCGAAATTTCTTAAGATGACCGGTAGTTTCGATAACTCCTTATCAGCTTCTTTCTTGAGTTTCACAGACGTGTAATCCTTGTTTTTCTTAGGTTCCGGCGGCGGTGGCTCACTCATCCTTTCTAGAAAGCCAAACAATACGTTTATTAATATTATATCATCTATAAAAGAATGTAGGTTCATATCAAAAGACTCAACGTAGATGTAAAAAAAAAACTAACTTTGCGTTTTGCCTTGTTCATTAGAAACGCATTCGCGCGTCTTTGGTACATTGTGCAGAAAAGATTTCTGCGGAGATTTCTTATCAGAAGCCGTCATCGGAATTCTCCTCAATGGCAGAGTTTCTGGTTTCGGCCTGATCTCAGGTTTCTTTGTCGGATCATTCTTTCGCTTCAACTCCTCCAACTCAAGCTTTAGTTTCTCGGCTAAAGTCTTCTCCAATTCATTGTGCAGTCTCGAAATGTTTTTTATTGGCGGTGACTTCGTCTCTTGAAAATTCTCATACATAGTCTCTTCCTCGTCTTGTGCAGATTCGCAATTGGCATAAGTTTCCTCCGTTTCCGGTTTTATTATATTCTTCGACGGTGGTCGCGTCGGTGTTCTATTAATCGGTATCCTATTATTCTGCAAAGACAGCTGCTTCTTGATCAGACTTGGTTTTATGATTTCTTGCGTGTTTTCGATAGAGTTATTTTCCTCGGGCGCTTCATCTTCAAAGTCGGTTCCCCAAGAACCACTATCGCTCAAGTGATCATCGTTTTGATGCGTTTCTACTGTCTTGTTCGGCAGATATTTTTCTGGAGACTTGTTCAGTTCTTGCACAAATGTCCATAATTTTCTGCGGAAAATTTAATTCATATTTTTTAACTTAACAAATTAATGAATATGATGAAAAAGAATATTTGTCTGATATCAATAAAATTTTAATCTTTAATAAGAGAAATAGAAAATTGTGTTCAGCGATAAGGAACGTGGTAATGCACAACGTTAAATCGACGCAAATGTGGAGTGGAATGATCGAACACGACCCACGCGATAGAATTATGCACAACTTGCAGTCATCAAATAATTATCCAGTCGCGCGAAACATGCCTTCGTGAATAGCTCGTGACGGTGTCTTTATAGTCAGCTACATAGTGCATTCCTCCCGCATTATATAAAACAGCATATTTCTTGCTACCAGAAATTTCAGAGCATAAAGACACATAGCTCCTAGATACTTGAAAAAAAAAACGAAGATAAAAAGACTTAAAACCAAGAGTAGCATTAAAATCATGTATTAGCCATATATTACATGATATTTTCTATTTAAGGAATCTAGTCAGAGTGTGCCTTATGCCCATACTTCTTAGGTATGTAAACACTTGTAAACGGTATGTGAACGCGATGAGCTGTTCGCATACTGAATAATCCGATACCGTTAAGAAAGGAACGCATTATGAGAGAGGCTCATTTATGAGAGGCTCACGAGACACGATTCCGCGAAGAAGGGAAAAAGAGCAGAGGGAACAGTAGTAAGCTCGGGCAGAAATAAAGCTGGATTTGCTTCGTTCTCTCACCCTATCAGTGGACGCGTGAGGTCACTCTTCCAGAGAGCCAGCTTCCCATCCGTCAAGTGCTGGAATAATTACAATTAATTAAGGCCCCGTTAAGAGCGCACGCGCCGTCAACGGCCGTCTCGAAATATTGCTCTGTTGCAACCGGAAAAAAAGCACGTCCGTGCGTTATCGAAGTGGAAGTGGGCAGATAATAATCGCTCGCGTGGCATGCGTGTCTTTCTCTAATTACCAGCAGCAGCTAATTTCGAGTCAGCAATTTCGGAGATTCATTAAGTCGACGCGAAAACGTTTTTTAAGCGGATTAAATCGATAAAAATTGATTTATTTTATGTCGAGAATCGTCACACGCGCCCCATATACCTAGATAAATTTAAAAAAAGATTTGAAGTAGGGTATATATAAAAATATAAGAAACCCGATAGCACGAGTAGCAAGTTCAAAAGCAATTCATAAATTTTCTCTTATATATCGAGATTAATGTGAATCCTTATTTAAAAAATATAATCAATCCTAATGATTAATGTATCAAAATAATATGTATAAATGTAATATTTCAAGATTTTTAAAAACGTTATTGATATAATTTTATTTGTCAATGTCTGCCAGAAACAATATTTCTCGGTTTACCGATTAAATTATGAATAATACCAAACTTGAACTTTTATTATCGGAACGTTACATTTTTAAAGCAATCTGTACATTCGAGTAACTTGGGAATGATTGACAGATACATCGGTAAGGCATGGCTTGACGAATGAGATGAAAATTGGAAAATTGTTTAAAATACGGCTGTTCTTCTCATAGTAATACACTCACCAACAACTCATCGCCGTCTATCTGCCGTTTCGCCACAGCCTTGCAACATTCCTCCAACCCGTTCTGTAAAACGTGGAAATCGTTGACAGGATACTGATAAAGAGGACATACACACACACACACATATATATATATATATATATATATATATATATTGATAATTTTTATACATTGAGAAAGAATGCATTTACAACTGAGGAAATGATCCGATAATGGTGATGTGTCGAGGAAATATACCGTCCTTTATCGTTGAGCGCAAGTTATTTATCAAATTATAATATTGTCATTTGCCGGTGATACTAGAATAGATAAGATATGTAGTATACTTCCTTAAATGCCTATTTATTTTATTGCACCCTCGCTGGGTGACTTCATATCATATCCCTTTTAATTGATCTGTGAATCACGGGAAGAACCAAGCTTTCTTTCTCGAAAAAAAAAAAAAGAATTATTTTCTCTTTTTTTTTAAGCTTTATGCATGTATTAATTTATCTTTCAGTTGTATGGAACGTTGACCGCACGGAAGAAATCTGGGCCGAGTAACGTTCTTTTCGAGAAATTAAAGGGAAATGAAGTTGCGGTGAGGAAACGACGATCGCTTCCTTAAACCGACGGACAAACGCGTTGCGAAGGAATGCGTGAAAGTTACGCGCGACCGCGCGCGAAGAAATGCAAAGTGCGTCCCTTTCGCCGGCCGAGTTCTTCGGAGAGGAGGTGTCCCTAACGTGCGATAATTGATGCCTCGGGCAAAATGCTCTCATTAAGAAAACTTTGTCTTTTCAAAGAAACAAGGCTACTTCTTTGCGGCAATCTGTAACAATGCAATTCATACTTGATAAAGTAAGAAACTTAAAGAATGTCCAGACAACACACGTGTTTAATAAAAAATATTCTCGAGACACGGGAAATCTTTCAAAACTTTTAGATACGTGTTCAGTTGAGACAAACGAGATAATGTTACGAAATATGACCGTGTAAAGCCTATTACACAATGAAAAGCAAAGGCAACAGGAATAGAGAATAATACAGACAATAGATTTTAGACTAAGCAATACTAAGCAAAACTATATCTATTTTATAATAAAATGTATGTATACAAAAATATATATCATATATGTATATATATTTTTTTTTGCAATGAAATTACAAACTCCTCTTCATCATCTCTCCAACTGTAATAATTTCGAATTCATTAGCCCGATAGATCTCTGCATCAGAATTTAGTTCGCTATATCTTCGATTCTCTGATATCTTCAGAACACACGATGTTTTTTCTGCAAACAGGTAAAACGTTACGGGTGTAGAGAAGTGCGGAGGAGTCGCGAGCGAGAGAGAAAACAGCCGGAGGGTCGGTAACCTTTCCTCGATTACCGGAAAATCGCTCGGGAATCCTGACGGGGCCACCCGCGCCTCTACCCCGCGGCGCGATCCTCACCGTCCTGCGAGCCGCGCTATAAATACTCGCATATTTACCGCCTTTGACGCGCACGTGCGTCTCGCTCTTTTTCTCTCTCTCTTTCCCGTGTTCCCTGAAGTTGCCCCGGTCGCGTCGCGCGCCTTTGACAGTCGGTGTCCGCCGCGAAGTTGCACCTACTCGCGGTACCGCGACGGCGCCGAGACCTTCCTGCGTCTCGAACGGCGCGAAGACGGCGACGGACGGACCGCGACGAACTTCACTCACCTTGCGCAACAGGCACAGCACCCCCTCCGTGTTCCAGGCGGAGATGTCGTCGAGGGCATCATCCCGCGACGGTTTCTTGGACATCGCGCGCGCGCGCGCGAAGGGGAAAAAAAAACCAACTGACCGTCAACACGCGCACCGTTGGCCGTCTGGCGGCGTCTGCATCAGCTTTTTGCGACCGCGCGACCGTCTGTCTGACAGGTCTTCCCCTCCCTCGTCCCGTTCGTCCGCCGCGGCGCGCGGCCACCACCCTCGCCGATGGCCATTCGCGCGATTGGTCAGTTTCTCGTGGCACACCTGCGCCGTCAGGCCTGTCTCACGTGAGGTGAGAGCCCCCCTCTCTCGCATATTTGCTTGAATTACGACCCGTGCCTGGTTTCACGCGAAACGTGACCGTCTGACGTTGTGAGTCTTATTTTTGATATATGACTCCCGTGGCACGTGATGTACGTGATTTTAATCCTTACCCAGGTAGAACAAGAAATCACAAAGATGCGAATGACATTGAAATGACTCCAAAATGTCATTTTATCATTGCGTTAGCGTTATTTTGATGTCATTATGACGTCATTATAATTTTTGTTCTACCAAGGTAATCTCACGTGATCAATTAGATTTCTTCTTAAAGAAAAAATATATACATATAATAGAAAAAAAACGATATAAAATGAATAAAATGTCGCTCGATGAAAACGTTAATCTTTCTGTAGAAGAGAAAGGCAAGGAAAATGAGTCACATAATTTGTAATCCGCCTTCGACACCAGTTGCGAAACAAAATCTCCTTTTCGACGATTGTAGTCTTTAATAAAAGTTCGAACTGCAGTTCTCGTAAGACAAGATTGCAAATAAGAAAAACTTTGTTTTGCCTCAAACATTAAGTCGAACTAATCAGAACGTAACCAATGAAATACTTTAATTAAGATCAAAATAGCTTAGGTTGTAAACTGAAAAAGGATTCACTTTTTAAGTTCTTTATAAATTAGCGTAGTCTGTTCGAAATGAACTCAAAAGAATTCCTTTCCGGTAGTTCAAAAAGAATTCCATAGAAATATATTTTTTCTTATGGAATTTCTTTTGTATCCAAAAAAGGATAGAATTGTTGATATAAAAGTAAATTTTTTACTTAACCCTTCACTTTTTAAATCTTTTCAAAGTGAAATGAAAAAAGAATTCGTTTTGGATTTTCTATGTTATTTGGAAGAATGAACTTTTAGAACGCGAATCTTATAGTCACAAGCAACAAATATCTCTCACAACATTATTAACATTATAAATATCATATGTTGTATTTATATATAAATGTATATAAAATTATAATATGTATTAACAATAATTAAGGCTCAATCTATAAGATCCAGATTTCGATGTTTTATCTAACCTATCAGAAAGTTTCGACGTTATAATATAAAAAAAATTAAAAATACAGATATTTTGTCTTTATATGATTTTTAAAAATAAAACTCATTGCAAAAATTTTAATATAGTTTTTTTGAGGAAACAATTGGGAATTCTTATGAATAAATTCTTATTAAAATGTAACAAGTATTTTCTCTCAATATTCTGTTCATTCGTTCCCGGGGATCTCTCAAAAGTTCTACAGCGCGATTGCGCTGAGAGACGATCCCGCGGCCATGAGAGCGGCGTCGATGGTCGCGTAGACGCGTTGCCTTGCGTTGCATTTTCACGATACGGTCGCGAGTCATTTTGCGGCCGAGTGAAACGCAAAGTGAATCGGTCGAGCGGAAGCGGATGACGCGATGGCTGTGACCGAACTGGCCACGGAACAGGCATTTGATGATTTCGTCAAGTGAGTAATTGGGACACAATCAATGATAACTTTATAACCTCTTTTCACGCTTTAAATACTTTTTTTTGCGAGAGAGAACGACGGTCTTTTTTTTCTGGCACATTCTAGCTCTTCTCGAGAATTTTTAGGATCTCTATTTTATTTTTGGATTTATCATTTTAGAAATTCATCATTTAGAAATAAAATAAGATTACAATCCTAATGTCTTATCAATTTTATTCCTAAAATTATTTTCGATAAATGTTATTCTTGTAAAATAAATGCATTACATTACTCGAGTAAGAGTGTAACGTGATTGTAAACATTTCTTTACTCTCTGTCGATTTTTCTATTTGAAGAGTATTGTATTTTCCACCTCAGGTGGTTGTCAGTAGCTCATTGAATTTTTTATCTGTATGTTTTATAAGTATATTTTGTTGTGCAAGGTCCAAGGAACTTACCGTCGTGCACTTTTACGCGCCATGGGCGGAGCAATGTTCCCAAGTGGACGACGTGCTCAGGGAAATGAGCAAGTTGGAGCAGTACAAGGAGGCGAAGTTTGCTAGGATCGAAGCAGAAAACGTGCCTGAAGTGTCTCTGAAATCCGGAGTGGCTGTCGTACCCACGGTTCTTCTGTTGCGGAACAGCGGCGTTATAGGCAGAGTGGACGGTGCTAATGCCTCTGCATTGACCGAGAAGATCAAGCATCATCTGAACAACAAGGACGCCCCGCTGCTCGACACGGCCAAGGCGAAGGAATCTCTGGAGGATAGGCTAAAGAAACTGATAAACCAAGCGCCGTGTATGCTGTTTATGAAAGGGAACCCCGCGAATCCACGGTGTGGTTTCTCCAGAACAATCGTTTCCCTTCTAGACGGTTACAAGACGGATTACAAGTCGTTCGACATATTACAGGACAATGACGTTAGGGAAGGACTTAAAAAGTTTAGCAAGTGGCCGACGTATCCGCAATTGTATCTGAATGGAGAGCTAATCGGTGGATTAGACATAGTGAAAGAGATGGACGAGTCGGGCGAATTAGAAAGTATGCTACCAAAGAAAGGGAGTGTTGATACCAATTAGGGCCGCTATCTGTTGAAATAAAATCTTCTACATTGATTTTCCGCATATAAGTAATGACACATAATATATTTTCAAGCAAACATTAATTAGCATCCTTTTGACGTTCCATATTACGACGTTTGAAATTATATATTACGTCCTATTCGCACAATAAATTAAATCTTACAGTGAGATGGTTAATAACTTTGTTTCATATAATTATGTCCTATTATTTTCGAGCCAATCCATTCACTTTACATTTTCTTTCACAATCTTTCATTCTTCATTTAACTTGCAAACTAAACTAGATGAAGGTAGGAATCAAACTCAGAATCCGCTAATTACGAGTGAATCGCTCTTCCGCAAAGCATGTGGCTTTACCATTGATCTTTATTGTATTTACATTTAATTGTAAGAACGAAAGAGAAACGCAACAAAAATGTATCAGAATTATTATATTTCTCTCTTCGGTTGTATAATAAAAATTGTTCATAATTAGCTAGATTTTTTTTATCATGAGTATATCATAATTTATTAATATTTTAATCTTATATTAATAACCTGCCACATGTATTTAACTATCAGATAAAGTCATAATGCATGAATAGATTCGCACACATCGTATCTGCAACGATTATTAACGATTACGATGAAAATGACCCGTAAATAACATTTAACTTCCGTCTGAAGTTTCTGAAGTCACAAGCAGTGTCATCTTGCGTTGTCTATGCTGAAATAATATAGTTTCGAACATTCGTTCAGATGGCACCAAAATACAATACTTGAATCGCTTTTCGTTCTTCCGTAGTTTAGACATAAGTTATCTTACCGTATTTTTTTTTATCATTAATTACGCATGTAAACGATGCATATCTTAAAAGCATT
This sequence comes from Tetramorium simillimum, assembly GCA_011636635.1. NCBI lineage: Eukaryota > Metazoa > Arthropoda > Insecta > Hymenoptera > Formicidae > Tetramorium > Tetramorium simillimum. Next base: position 131,161 of record VBVQ01000003.1, on the reverse strand, counting down.
ATGTAATTTTTTTAAATGTGTGTCAGTGTAATTATAATTTAGATCATAAAATTAAATTACAAATTTGAAAAGTGGATTCATCCTTATGCTGACTTTAGGTTGTACAAATCTATCGCATCATGCGTATCCGCAATTGTATCTGAATGGAGAGCTAATCGGTGGATTAGACATAGTGAAAGAGATGGATGAGTCGGGCGAACTAAAAAAGTAAAACTAAGAAAGTATGCTACCAAAGAAAGGGAGTGTTGATACCAATTAAGGCCGCTATCTGTTGAAATGAAATCTTCTACATTGATTTTCCGCATAAAAGTAATGACGCAGTTTTTATATAAAAATATATATAAACATATGTAATATACATATATATTATTATATATAAAATATATCTATATATATTTTTTTCTTTCTCGAGTAATCTCTATCCGTATATATATAAGAAAAATAATAAGAATAATTAAAAAATAATTAAAAAATGATTTTGTTTCTTCAGTGAGAAAATGCAGGCTATTCTTCTGATAGTCCTGCTCCGCCAATTCCTTCCAGTAGGAGGAAATCAATGCTTCATAGCGTCGAATCTGGCCTATTATATTTTTTATCAAACATAAAATGGCGAATAGATTACACAATATTCTATATATGTATGTATATTCGCATATAATCGTATTTCATATACAATTATACATTTGTATATATGTGTATTTAAAAAGCCATGTAAAAATTTAATTATTTTTTAATTTTTTCTCTTATTTTTCCTGTATATACAAATAAGGATTATACAAGAGAAAGAGAAAATATATGGACGCGTAAATTTTATATATAATTACAATTTATTTATACATGTTTTACGTGAACAAATTTTTACCGGATATTTCTCTGCGTAACATAACACATAATAAATATGAAGAATACGAGAAACGAAGTATTAGTCGTCGAGAGAAACATGACGACTAGTAATATTTTCCGACTGGTTAAGCCGCCGAGATGCAAATGCGGAAATCAGGCGGAATACACACGGGACGTTTTATCGCGCCCGAGGCATTAATCTACCCGCGTTGCTGTTGCAATCGTAAGCAGCCACGCAAGAACGAAGTTATCGCGAAGCCGACGATGATGACCGAATTTTTCGATCGCCTCGCGAGAGGGACGATAGCGCCGCGACCACAAATAGCGATAAAACAGTGGAGTAACCCGTCGATACCGCGAGAAAATGATTGCTGAAAGTCGGAATTGCTCGGGACGGACTGCAATTTTGCTGAGGAGAGATCACCGCTTCTCTCTCTCGAGAGAGAGATTGTTTCACGTCGTTTCCGCATCGATTTTCCCGTTCGAGCGCAGCTCGAAATAATAGCGCTCGGTAAACTGCAGGCTTTGAATAATGTTTTTTTTTTTTTTTTTCTTTAACGTAACACACACGAACGGCGAAGGGGCACGTCTCACGTGCGGCATTCGCGCACAATCGCGCGTCCTGCCCGTAATTTAATGACAACGACGTAATTGCGACGGCGGATCTGTTTGCGAGAGCGCAACCTTTACCGCAAATTGAAAAATTGCCGCGGCGGGCGGGGGAAGGCGGGAATTGCTCGTGCCACTCGAGATCGAGTGGCGCTTGTTTTACTCCCCTCTCGAAAAGAGCCGGCCGCGTGTTTGCCTATTTTGTTAATTAAAAATAAAATTCCATTCATTATATGCGAGGCATATTGGGATAATTGAGAGATTAATGTCCCGTAATGATCGAAATATATGTACGTATTGGATGCGTCTCTCGACGGCTGTTTACCCCGCGAATTTCACGCGAACGTTCATTATCGCGTCACGATAGGAAGTGCGTGATCGACCACATGTCTTATCTGCCGCGTCCAGCTGAGGTTCACCGGATCACGAAATGCGCCTTTATTTACTTACTTCGATTATCGATAAGTAGCGGCAGAAGATCTGTCACCGCTTAAAAAGAAAAAAATTTGATTCGATCTCCGTGGCGAAATCGACGATATCGACATTACGTCAGTCGTCACGCAAGCTGATAAAAAGCTGTTTGAATCAACTCTTATATGTAAATTTTATCGAGAATTATATTTGTATACATATAATTTATGCGTTTTTATTTTAAATTAGGCGTACATGTGACGAACGTATCGGAATAACGATCCTTTTTATGTATCGTACGATTTGCAAATGTAGTCTGATAGTGAATTCGATTGGTCGCACTAGTGCGCACTCAGTGCATATTAAACCCGTTGTACGCTGAACGTGAAATTGAAATATCTTGAATAATAAAATGTCCAATAAATATTTTTTAAAAAAATTGCACACTGACTCGAAAAAGTGAATTAAAGATTTCGGTTTTTAACATGTTTCTATATTAATGTTAAGCATTCATTCTTATCGATTTATATACAATGGCTATATACAATCGAATTCGCTATGAGTCACAAATTCCAAAAAAGTTTAAGTCTCAGCTTTTTCGCACATATTCATGCAAACTAAACAATTCTAGATATTTTATGATATCTGATATTACGTTAATTTAAAATTTAAAAGTAGAACAATCATTAAAATTGAGGACATAGTTTTAGGACAATCTGTATAAAATAATTAAAAAACTCCTCTCTCTCTCTCTTTTTCTTCCATTTTATTTTGAATGCTTAATTAGATAAATATGTGTTTAATTCTCGGAGGACTTTTTTGAGATGCAATTCCTATCGACGGATTTTGTGTTTATTTGCATTTCTCGGATAACGGGAGAGAAGAGAGGTCCACCGCGTCATCACGGTGACGTAAGCGGACCTCTTCTCCGCCTTTCGGGATCGATTCTTTGACGTCACTGTGGGACATCTACGTAAAATCCTGCGAACAAATTGCCCTACTCCTCTCTGTGCAGAATACTCTCCGTAAAACTCGAACGATGGTCAATGAGAATTTAATTGTCTTTTGGCAGTGCATATCCAGCGTATATCTGAAGATCGAGATAGTTCGCCACGTGCTCGGTACTAACGCGATACCGTTACCGAGAGGCGAGCCTTCGTTACGCAATTAATTAAAATATGTGAGAATTTGCATAGTAATATATTCCCAGTCGAAGCGACGCTAAGCGCGCGGCGAGACCGCTTATTATCACATTTCTTTTCTTTCATCGCCTATACCGCCTCGCGGCATTTCCATGTTCAATGATTCGTTCCGATTCCAGCAAAAACAATATAATAATGAGACGACGTACGCGATTAAACGTTATGTTTACCGCTGTGCAAATATAGATCCCTGTTTCTTACGCCCATTATTATTAACGCTATCGATCCTGTAACATTCTGTGTACCGTTTATTTCCGCATCTTACGGATCTTCGAGTGATATTTCGTCATCCATCCGCGTACATGTGTAATATATTAATTTTTCTACAAAGTATAATTTATTTAATTGCTGTAAATTAGCACCAATTATGATAGCTTGTAGACATCTTGTTCAATGATAAATCAAACAGTTACGTTCATTTATATGTACATATAATTTCTCTTGATTCAAAATAAATAATAAAATGTAGAATTTTAGAGTGTTAAAGTATTATATTATGAAAGTATAATGCAAAGCAAAGATGAGTGAAAGAAAATAAAGCTAATATTGAAAATTAATAGAATTCATTCTCTAACGATAGCATTATGATTGACGTTACTTAATTATAAAAAATTCGTCATTTTTCCACCATTCGCAAATTAAATATGAAAATATTCTGAGAATACTCTGTTATTCACCAATAACCAATTTTTTGAGGAATGAAGGTTGCAATTACCGCTTTCGTGGAAATTTTCCAATGATTGCAAACCATTCACAAAGCAAACCATGCGAGACAATACAAAAAATAACCAACGTATTTAGCCGAGGTTGTAAAAAGGGACAAGAAGGACAAAATTGCAGTTCTTTCAACTTTCTTTTTTCGAGACCTTTCATTCGCTCCTCCATTGTCCAACTTTTGACGATTCTTTGGTCAACTCCCGTTATGCTTTCATAAACTGTGAAAACAATTTTCAATATCGGCGCAATCCAGGTAGTTACGTGCAGTAAAATAAAAATTCCTTTTTTCATTATTTTTAAAAATAATTATGACAGATAGTCTTAACAGCAACCCAACTTCTTGCATTGTATAACAAAACTTATTTTTCTTACATAAATCATTATTAATTATCGAGCTGTAAAAACTAAAAGAGAGAGAGAGAAAGATGGACTTACAAAAATTTACTAATATATAATTCTGCTAAAGTTTTTATGTTATATAATAATATATCTTTCAGAATATGTTTCGGTTTTCATTTTGAAATCTATGGCCTGTATTCATAGTCAGTTCTTATATTTAAGATCATCTTAAGTAAAGTCTTATATGGTTCTAAATCAATCACAGGCCGGTATTCATAGTCAGTTTTTATATTCAAGATCATCTTAAGTACAGTCTTATGTGGTTCTAAACCAATCACAAAGCCGTATTTGCTTCTTAAGACATTACTTAAGACGGTCTTAAAATAAGAACTGACTATGAATACCGGCCACAGAGCCGTATTAGCATCTTAAGACGTTACTTAAGACAGTTTTAAAATAAGAATTGACTATGAATGGGCCTGTGTATTCATTTTGAAATTCTCTGAAATGTGCATTAAATACTTTATTACTCATTTTGCTTGTCAACTTTTGTTTTAGTATTGCGAATGCAAAAAAAAAGAAGATCACTGAAGTCATATCGATGAAATGAGATTGTGCAACCTGCGAATAATCTGTTTGCTTGAGAGAAGCGATAATAGTGACGGAATTATTATTCCCGGCAACATCTTTCAACAACTGTTTGATTTCTAAGTGATATCTCGAGACTCGACTCTAAATCACTCGCGTTAACAAGCCGATCGAGCCGTTTGATAGTTTTACTTAATTAAATAGGCGAACGCGGAATATATTAGAAAGGCGAGCAATTGTTGACCGGTTCCTTAACGCGAGAAGATCACCGATAAGGTAAATCTGTCGCCGTATCGCCGTGTAGAATTTTTTGTCGTCACATTAATCGGTACTCCGGAGGCTGCGTAGTGTATCTCGACCAGCCTTACTTAACGAGTCTTAATCTTATTGCGATATTTATCGGCGCCGCGGAAGCGTGAAAAGCATGTTTTGCGAAAACGAAACGATCTTGAGTAAAAACAATGAAATGGAGTGTTCGTTACAGTTGAGATAAGAAAATTGCAGGCCTAACACTTTACGCAGTTGATTAAGATACATCTTACACATTTTTTCCCCCACATTATCTCGCGATTGCATTTACCCTGCGGCGCTGAGAAAAATCGCTACTAACGTCCCTCGGAATAATGTAAGATATATTTTTATTTAAACTGTATGCAAAAGAACGGAGGAAAAAATTTACACTAAATATAAGTTTCTAATCTACGGTCGCTATTCTGTTTTGCGGGCGATAATGTACGACATGTCGATACGTGATAAGTATTCGAGACCGGCACGTGTTGTGATAAAAATAACGAATTCGATCGCCCGAGCGAAGTAAGTTTTAACGAGAGCCGGCGAAAGAGGGAAGAAATTGGAAGGGAAGGATTCTCTTTCCAGGAAGAAGGCACGTTTCGGCCCGACGTAACGACGTCAAACCTCATCCTCTCGAGGGCTTTTCTCTATCTCTCTCTCTCGTTATCACCGAATCGCTCCGACGCGAGCAAATGCAAAGATAATGCGAAATTTTTACGAAACACACGTCACTCGTTTGTAAATTTTTTTTTCACTGCATGTGCTCGCAACTGCATATGCAACTAATGAAGACTTATCTTCAAGGAAACGGAGGGCAGGCGATCGAGCGAAATTGAACGATCATTAGATGCGAAGCGACTGTTGAGCTGTTAAAGAGAACGTCGACACTTCCTCTTCGGCTGTCGCGTGCTATAAATCGCGCCAACATAATTTATAGGTGTATGTCAAGGGCGTCGATTCTTGAACTCTTAAAACCGCCGTGATATAGACTATGAGTAAGCGTGTATATAAACGTGACATCGTATGTGCTTCGTACGACATTACGTTTATAAGAACGCATTTTTCTTTCCTCTTTGTTTTTCCTCTTTATCAAAACTGCCTCAAGGTTACAAATTGATAAAATGCACGCCTGCGAAGATAATTGAAATTATCATAGAGACAACTCCTTAAAGCGTTAACTTTTATTCGATTATTTCTGGACTAAGGATTCGAGAATTTTTTCGTGTAAATTTCAAATAATTGAATCGAATCGGATGTAAATTCTACTAAAGTATGACAGAAATAGATATACTACTTATAAGTAAATATACTTGTTCTAAATAGTTAGTAAATTTATATATCCGCAAATCTATCATAAAGTCATTACAAGTATCAGATTTACTTGAAACATATTCTGGACTTGTAACGAGTATATCTTAAACTATTGTTAAGAAAATATTCTTTGCTGAAGAAAACTATTAAATAAAATAAAATAAAATAAGTAATTGTTTTTCTCGTCTGTAGAATGATATACTTTTATGTGTACACTGAGAAAAAAAATTTGTTGAGAAACGCAAAATATATTTCATCTAACTAAAATATTTAGTCCGATACATTCAACTAAACATTATTACAATGACATAAAGTATTATATGAATGTACTGTATCTTTTTTAATGCAACTAGAAAACTAAAAAAACTAACTAAAAAAGAATTAAAATCGTTGAATCAATCATTGGGTTAAACAATTATACAAATTTAGTTCGTACAAACGATTTTTTTTCTCATTGTCAGTGTACACATGTATTATTATTATTAAGGAGCCAAGGTCAGAGCTGGCGGTCCGCTTTCCTTTTAATCATCATAATGGAATTAACATCTTCCGATTTTCCATTTACGCCGCATGACTAATCCATCCACCTACGCTCGTTTATTTCGCGCATTTGCCCCTAGAATCGGAGAGGCGCGCCAGAGGCGGCCGATAGGCCGCTCGATACGTCGTCCGGGGTGGTACAGTCCCGGTGGTGTGGTTTTCCCTTGCACTCACGTGCGCGCGCGGACGCGCGCGCACACACGCACGCGGGGCGCGTTCGTAAGTTCATACGCCGAGCCACACGGCTACGGATCCGGAGTCGACCAAGAGCGACGGTCACTCAAAGCCCGACCAGCACGCCGTGCGCACCTCCGGCGCGCGCCTCCGTTTCCGAGCTCCCGCTGGTAAAAGTTTCGCGGCGCGCGCGCGTGCTCCAAGACGACGACGACGACGAAGTGCACGGCGGTAGTACGGACGACGTCGTGACCAGTGCGCGGGTTCGAGCTCGAGGACCACCCGGGGTGCCTGGCGTTTCCGTTCCGGAGGTGAGAGAGAGAGAGATTCACGCCATGGCCGGCGTCTGAGATCGATCCCCCCCGAGTGCCGCGAGACGAGAGTCTTTCCTCCTCGTTCTGCCCCGTTTCACCGCGTTCCGCCCCCGACGTCGGTGCCCCCGGCCGACGATCCTGCTGATCGAGGAAGCGCGGCGAGGGCTGCGAGATAGGTGAGAGGACGTCGCGGGGCGCGCGGCGCGCCGCGTTCTTTCTCCGCGCGATGTTGAATGAAAAGTCGCGCGAAATTCTTCGGCGACCCCGGGAAACGTCGGGCCGGGGGGCAGGGTACGCGCCGCGGAGCCCCGGGGCGCCCCGTCATCCCCGGCTGATCGCGGGAACGCGGCACGGTGGTGCTCGCCCCCGACGCTCGCTCGCGCTCCGCGCCAGCATGGCCGCCCTCGAAGGGTGCGCTCCGGCAGCGAGGGTGGCTTCCGTCGTGTCCGAACGGTGTGGTTGAACGGGTCACGCGAACGAAACCCCCCGTTCGCAGTTTTCCCCGTGGGTGTAGCGAGACACGAAAGCCGCGAACAATTATCTCCGCACCGATATCTCGAGGCTTTATTGTTAAATTGCGGCCGCTCGCCGGTTTACTGCGTCGAGCGGGAACGTCTTTTGTCGTGGACACTTATTTCAATCATACTAATTCTGTAATCTTAATTGAAATTGCACGGGAAATTAATTTCGTAGGGATCATTGTTTTTAGACAGAATATTCTCGAAGAAAAGTATAATAATTATAAATTATTTCAGGATAGATAGAACGTATATATTTAAAAACTATTACACTTTTAGTAATTTACTAATTTAGTAATAACTTTTTAGTAATTTAGTCATTTAGTAATAACTTAAACTCGTAGTGTCAAATTATGCTCAATTTGAATTTTTAACTGTTCCATAGGTCGTCATTTCTCCTACTTAATATTTCATTAATTTTGACTAAAAGGAAGGTAAAATTTTGACTAACATGGAAGTTAAAGCAGATAAATTTACAACATATTGAGTAAATGTTACTCAATATGTCGTTAATTTTATCTCATTGTTTTAGTCAAATTAACCGAATATTGAGTAGGAGCAGTGGCAACCCACAGGAGTTTATATGTGTATATCTAATATAAAAATGATTATTAAAGCGACTATTTCGCTATTAAAAATACGGATTTAATTTAACAATGACATAAACATTGTGTAAATTTTTGGCATGGATTTAGAGCGACATATTTTGAAAAATCTCGAATAAATCTTAATGCAGTTTTGCAAGCCGATTCGATGGAACACGTGTTATAAAGTACGCAATATCTTGATATCGATCGTACCTTATAAATAGTGAACTTTGTAATAACAACCTGTAATAACAATATCGAATATTACTTGCTCGTACTGTGATTACTTTTCCATTATATTTTATAAGCTTTTTCCATTTTTTAATAAAGGCATTTTATTTCTTTTTTATTCATTTTTTGTTCTTTTCTAAGTAACGAACTCAAAGTTTCGGTGTGAAAATTGAAGAATCTTCTTTCTGGAACTAAATCTTGTTCAAAAGATTAAAACACGAAATTTTCTCAATCTCAATAAAATTTTATTATTATTGTAAGTGAAGAATTTAATGTGACAAGAGATATGCTTTAAATTTATAGAGACAAAAACTTTTCTCCTCTAAAATATATTGGAAATATCTAATGCGAATACAAATTACTTCCTCGAGTATTTGAATTTTCCTCATTTCGCGAAGAATTTTCCTCATTCCCCGGAGACGACGCGACCGCCTAAAATTCTCCCTTTTAACGCCTCAATTCTTCTTGCATATATCAGTCTGTGACGTCACAAATTATCGCGTGATAGAAAGGGTGAATAACGGGCGTTTCTATCTGGTCGATTTGGCCGCCGTGTCATTATCTTGCGGCATTAGGAGAAAACTGGGTTCGGAAAACCCGGTCGGCGACCCACGTGGCCTATTGATTTTCTCGTCGTCCGACACGCTCGCTTTCTCTCTCTCTCTCTCTCTCTTTCTCGTTTACCCGTTGCCGTTGATATCGTTAGGAATTGACGGCCCTTTCGCCATCGCTGTCGGTTAACGCCGCGCGGATACGGGCGCGCTCTCGAAAGAGTGCGGCGACTCGAGGGCATTCGAGGGCACTCGAAGGCACGTGAGAGAGCCAAGAGAGTGCCGTGCAACTCTTAATGCGACATGCGAATCGGAAATTCGTCACATGATGCGGCTGATTAAATCGCGCGAGCCGACTCGCTCACGCCTCGCGACTCGCTCACGCCTCGCACTCGTAATTTTCTCAATGACGGACGCGGCCCACGCCGCATTCCTGCTCGAAACAATCGCGAAATCTTCGGACGTCATCCGGAAATCATTCCCTCTTTACACAGTTATGACAGTCGCCGGTGTGACCTAACAGCTTAATAACGGTTTAGGCAGATGTTGATACCTCCAAACAGCATCTCGCGTTGGAATTGAGATGGAGAATGATAAATATTAATTCATTTTCATGCGGCATACAACAGTCGCACATTAATATTTATTAAGATTATGAAATATCAAGGATTTTAATTTTAGAACGATGAAACACCTGTCTCAGTGACTGTACAGTTACGAGTGCGTAACATTGCGCAATTCTAATCAAGCCAAATGTTCCTCCGATAATCTCCCCTTTTACGTCAAATATTGTAAAAATAAATCCCGCATCTCTCAGAAAAGCGATATACCACGCTGTCAATATAGAAGCACCATTTACGTATTGTTCCTGAATAATAATTAGTTTTCAAAGATAATATGAAAATATTCCGCAATGGTTACGTTCGTTTCAAACGGAAATTTTATGTACATAACGATGAAGAAAGTAAATAAAGTCTAAAAATAAGAATTTACTCCAACACGAGCCCCGTTTTTACATTTTCACGAAAATACTATCTAATCCTTTCTCACATCCCGATTTGAGCAAATTTCTATTAACGTTCAATGTATTTAAAGAACGGGAAACTATTTTATTTATATACGCGTTTAAATGTTAAGACATCGATTACGCTGATCGTGTATAGTTGGGCTATTTTAAGCTCTTTACATAAAGCTGAGATATGAATTAATGAGAAACGCAACGATTCGTCATTCTCACGTCGCAAAAGATAAGCCATCGCTTTTTCATGGAAAGTAATCGATGATACCGGTGTCTTTACTTTTACCTCAAGTACGTTTAAATACAGTTTGCTGCCGACACGCAGCCAGCAGACGGGGGTTTAGGATCGATAAAAAACCATGATGCAACATTCGGCCAGACTTTCATGGGCACCATGCCTTGTCGTGACCTTAGTCAGCACATGTTAAAAACTGCAATCGTGACTCTTTTATCAATGGCAGATCATCATATCAAAGAAAAAAATCAAAAATTTTCAGATACAAAATTATGAAAAACGGCAGAACTACAAACGACAGTGAATTAATACTATAAATTAAATAAAGAAATGAAAATATAGGAGAACACATGATAATTGAAACAAATACTATTTTCATTTATTTTATAATTTTTTAATTTTGCGATATTAATTTATTCTACTATAGTATCTTTATTTAAATAAATATCGTAATTCAGAAGTTAAAAAATTAAGAGGAAATATACAAAATACAACAATAACGATAAAATTGCGTACGAAAATCCGTTAGATTGACGAAATTGTTGAGTAAGACGACCGTTTCGTGAAACGTCGGAACGTCTGGTCCAAAGTGGCGAACATTAGGAACCGGTATCGAAGTAGGGGTCCTAGATAATACCTGTAAGGCTTGGACAAAGCCTCTTCGAACGTTCTTTCACGAACAGTCGTCCTCACACAGGCGCGTGCGAAAGTGTACGTGCACGAAAAATGGAACAAGAAATGCCGGTAGACAGTACATGTACACACGATTTTGCACGCGTGTCGCGTGTAAGTATTTCTCAGGCAGCTGAAGCAGTACGAATGCCAGCCTGACGCATTACGGCTTTAGATCAAGGGGATTCTGCAACGCATAAAAAAACTCACGAAGCATAACGGTAGAATCTCAGGCAAAATCACGGCAGTAAATATACGGACGACGTACACGGAAGCCTGGCAATTAAAACAAAAATTATTTGCGTAAACGGCTTTATTACAACGCCACTAATTATACAGCGATAAGTAATTTTTGTTTTTCTAGAAAATCGGATAAGCGTCTCTATAAATTTTTTTTACATCACGCGATTCGTAGTTTTGCTATTTCGTGATGCATTTCTTGCTTTCGAGTAAACTCTCGCGTTTACTTCCTCATTTCTGCGGAGATCTTTCTCGCTGAGAAAAATGGAGCGCGCGGAATGTATCACAGGTTTGGATGGCAACACGAAACCACATGATACATGATGCAAGACACATATCATGTCGCGAGCGAAATGATACGTCAACTGATTAAAAACGCGGGCACGTGACGATTCGGACGTGTGAACAAACCGTTTCCAACAATAAACCTGACAACTGACATAGGGGTGGAAGGACGTTGACTTTAGGACTTGAATTGAATTTCAAGAGTAGCCAAATATTGTTCGGTACAATATAGACGTGCATTACTTTACAAACTTGTTAATAATAAACGGAAATTTTTAAAGAGCTAAGCTTCTTATAATCTTCATAAATAAATTACTGATTCTTCATCTATTCTCTTATATTACTTTTTTTTTTCATCAATTCTTTAATGTTACATTTGTATAAGAAAAAAATTGAATCTTTACAAAAAAAGGAATTTTTCTTTTAATGAAGAGTTTTCATTTCAAATAAACAAATTACAAATTAAAATGATAGACTATGCGTTGTCTAATTGGCACGGCAAATTAATGTAAAAAAATTGTATCACATGACTGCAAGAATGATTCTCGGAAGACTAAGGAACCTTACAAGCAAGTTCCGATATGCCTCAACGAGCACGATCGCGCGGATTTGTCCTATTGGATATTCATGAAAAAAGAAGCCTCGCAATTCTCCGCACGTCTTCGCTGTTTTTACTTGCTTCGACAATTTATGTTTATTTTTGCGCCGTAATTCCACCTATCGTCGTATCTGTTGCGTGAACAGCTTCGATCGGATCTTTCGAATACCGGAACCCGTTTAGATTCCGACGCTATTTCTCGCATTCGCGAAATCATATCCGCATTCTATCTACATAATAAAAAACTCTCTCCAATTGCCAATTTATATGCATTTTTGATTGTGAGGAAGAACACGGTCACCTTTGCTTCCTCGTCCCGTGTATCCTGGAATAAGGAAGCAACAAAATAACAATCTTACCGATCAACTGAATCGTATTGCAAATATCACAAGGCATCTGACATTTTCCGAGGAAATATTGATCTTAATGTTGGACGAGTTTCTCATCCGGGAATCCCGTGATAATAAAATTCTAGGTAATTAAAAATCGATCGATCGGCAGAATTAGAATCGTACTGAGAGAAAAAAATAGTTACTTCTAGCCTCAATCCTAGTTTTACAATATTTCTAACGATAATTATAATTAACATAATGATATATATATAGTTAAGTTAATCATATTTTATATTGTTAGAAATATTATAAAATTGTGGTTGCCAAAAGTAACTCTATTTTTCTCTCAGTACGGTAGAATCAACGTGACGACAGCGGTGAGGCGTGTGCGGGCTCGCCGGTCGATCGGCGAATCGCTAAAATAGATGATAATTGCGTGTTTTGTTAACATTTTATACTAATGAGCGAGATTAATGAGTGGGCGTAGAGCACCGAAGAACAGGTTCTCTTCGAGACAGGTTGTTTGTCGAGTGACACCAAAGGTGTGTATCGATGATTGTGCCTATGATTGGCCGGGAGTCTGATCCGATAAACGACGTGATAATGATGCAGAATCCTAATTAATTTCGCGATTACGTACGCGACTGTGCGACTCGCCGAAACTCACCTTTCCCCGCCAGTCCTGCGACTGCACTCGCGACGTCAACTTCGATCATATGAGACAACATTACGCGAAGCGTGCTGTAAATAATTGATAAAGCTACGTGTAAGGAAGCGCGATAACAGCCAATTTTTCTTCTGATAGTAAATTTGAAAATTCGCGGGAAGTGTAAGTAAAAATCAAATAAATCTGATAAAAACCCGAAATAAATACCGTAGGTGATAATAATATTATTATATTTCGTCCCTGTGTCCTACTATAATATTTGTAATCCACTGCAGCCAATCAGGGATGAAAAACAAAGCAGAGAAAAGATCGTCTGTAAAATTTTTAGATTACAAACATTTTAAATTTGATCTCGTCTTCTTTAAACGTGTCGCGATACGCTGTTGTACTTCACAAAGCTATTCTGTGTCTTTTTTTTCTGTTTCGTCAAATTATACTTATTAAACGTTAAGAACCTGCGTTCAACTCTTTTGTGTGCTCAAGTGAGTGCTGTAATTAAGTATTGCGCGAATCGTGCTGCGGTAATATTAACATAAATTTTTATATTAACATAAAATTTTAAAAATAATATCAATAATAACAGCAGGGAAATAGAAATTTTATTTCATTCTGAAAGACCAGCAAATTTTCTTCGCAGAACGAACCTGTTGCTGTGTATTATAAGAATCGCAAGTTTCTCAAGAAATTGGGGTAAAAGCGACTCTCCGCCCACGCGGAGTCTCTTCGATTCTCTTTCCCTCGAGAGATAAATCGATGCTGTTCGTTACGAAAAAGATCGCGTTCACGGGCGTTCCGTTTCGCGCGACTGTCAGAGATGCATTATTCAGGACGAGAAAGCCATGCAGTCCTTCGGGAGGAAACAGCCGTGAAACACAGGATCGCGATTTATACACACGCGCCGCTCTATTCCGTTACTTAGAGCCGATGAGAGGAGAGAACGAAAAAGATGGATTCTCCGCGTTTTATTTTCACGCTTTATGGTACAGATAACGTTACGAATCGCGTTATCTCCGTTCTGCGGGAAATGCAAATAACCCTATACAGAATAAGACGTCGGGCTTCAAATATCTCGCGCTATCTCATCAACGAGATATGCAGGAAAGAATTTTTGTTGCACCAAGAAGTTTCCTTCTCCCTCGATGGATCGAGATACGTGGGAAACAGAACTTTAGGAAATAAAGAATGTATTGAAAAATACGTAGAAAGGGAGATCAGTGGTTTACATGATTCTCGCGTGACGGGATACGATCGCCTCTATACAATCATCGATTTATTATTCTAGCAGCGCGCGGATAATCAGAGTAGAGGGGTTGTCAACTCGTTACGCAAGACATTGCACTACGTTGCACGTATACTTAAACAAATTGCGAACACTGCTATCCGCACGATCCTCTCTAAGGCGGAATTGTTGAATGAAAAATCAAATGAATATACTGCAGATCCTGCTGATGAGTAACAACGACAGAAAGGGAAGCACACAATGAACATAAATTACCATAAACTTCTAAAACTTCGAGCAATTTTCTCGGTTATTCTGCCGCAACGCCGAAAACGAAACTAAATAGAAATAAATAGAACGCATTGATGTGTATATGAGCGGTTATTTTACTGCGGCGCCTTTTGAAATATGTAAAAAGAGTGCATATTTTTATGCACATTAATTTCCATCATGCGTATGTACTTTAATTGCGCGGTGATAAAACTGACCTAAATTACATCGCGGTATCAGAAAATACTCCCGTCCATATTTCTTGTCATATTTTTCGTTTAAAGTAAATTGGAGATATCGTGACAATACACTGTTAAATTTGTAAATTATACTCTTTTTGAATCAAGAGACGCGGTAGCGTCTCCCGCCAAGTGTGTTTTAACAAGCAAAAGTTCTTTTAAGACTTTAAGAAACATGAAACGGTGTCATTTTTAACTATTCCATTTAACAATATAGCTTCGCTCACTTATACTTTCAAGTTCAGCTATATATTCTACACACGTCTGTAAAATATATTTATTATTTGACAGACGTGTGTAGAAAGCCAATATTAGTTTCCATTTTACTTAAGGCAATGTCTCAAATAAAAAATGTCATATAAATGTAAGAAAGATATTTGACAAGTGCAAGATTGCAAAACGGTTCGTTATGTGTTTCAGAAAGAATGTCGAAGTCAGGGAGCATCAAAGATGACGAGAAGGGGCCCTATGATCCGGTTCCCACCGCCGAAAAGCCCAACGACGAGATCAAGCTGGAGGCGAAAATGTCGCTTCTCAACGGCGTCACTGTTATCGTCGGTTCCATCATCGGTTCCGGCATTTTCGTCAGCCCAACGGGCGTCCTTAAGTATACCGGAAGTGTGAACGCGAGTCTTCTCGTTTGGACGGCGTCCGGGATTTATTCTATGGTATGCATAATCTATTTCTTTCGTTTTATGTACTGAAAAATAATTTTATCGCTCTTCGTCGATTTTTATTTAATTGATTTCTTTATTATATTTATTATACCAATACATATTAATGTAGTTGGAATGATTGCAAGCATCTCGATAGATTTATAAATAGAATTCGCGACAGTAATGACGACAATAAATGAATAAAATTCATTTGCATTCGAATCGGACTCTGCGATTCGAATGCCGATTCACGCCGTTTATTCGAGTAATGGCATAAAAATTCAAATTAAAGCTGCAAACCAGCTGCTGACCAACACGTGTCAATGCGAGCAGCGACACATTATATTAATTTATTACACATTTTTTATACATTTTAACACCTAGATTTTAAATGTTTGTGTTTTTTATATTTATAACTATTAAAACCCGTTAAAATAAAAAAATTACATGTTTATACATTATTAGGCTCTGTAGCCCGTTAATTGTACTAATTTTATGAATTTAATTCTTTGAGTCTCTCGACTACAATTTATTTTAAGTAAATTAATTCCTTGTGCTCTTTCATGTTTCACGACAGATAGGGGCTTACTGTTATGCCGAGCTCGGCTGCATGATTAAGAAATCGGGGGCGGATTACGCATACATTATGGAGACTTTCGGGCCCTTCTTGGCGTTCATCAGATTGTGGGTCGAGTGCATGATAGTGCGCCCTTGCAGCCAGGCCATCGTGGCCTTGACTTTCAGCGTCTACGTTCTCAAGCCGCTTTTCCCGGATTGCACGCCTCCCGATGACTCCGTAAGAATGCTCGCTGTCTGTTGCATATGTAAGTAGATGACGAAAAATAGTAGATTCCGCGAGCGTTACAAAACCCGGAATGCCGGTACTCAGTCGAGATATATCCGCGAAACGAAGCAAAGCGAAAAAAAAAAAATTGTTTCTCTCTTTCACGCGGGAAACATTGAGTAAAAATTTCGATCCACGTGTTACGAGATAAATTTAATCTTAATTATTTGCTTGTTAAAAAAGAATTACATACAGTTGATATATTTAATTTAGAATTGATGCGCTTCTTCTTTTTTTTTCTGTAATATTATTCGCCACCGTAAATTGTAATTCCGCATTCGTAGTTAATTTTCCCCGCGGCTCCGTTACATTAATTTATTCAACGTAGCGTTTTGCAATTAGCTTCACGCGACCGAACGCGAGTTTCGCGATCTGCATGCGGTGGAATGTATGCGATTAAGTTTATCCGCAGAGATACTTGTTGCACGCAATTGCAATCAAAGCGGGAGCAACGCCGCTCCTACGCGACGAATAATCACGGCACAATACCGCGGCCGAGGACTGAACTTGACTCTGACTCGCGCGTCCGTCAGTAATAATAACAGTTTCAAACGGGCCGACACGACGTGGCCCGCTGAAAATTTGTCTTTCCCACAGCAATCGTGCCCTTGACTGCTTGTAGAATGTCATCCCGGGTGACTTTGATTCCCGTCTATGGTCCTCCGCTCTTCCTCTCTCGCGGCCGCTCTCCGTCCCGCCCGTTCAGCTCGTTCTCAGATCTCATCTCTTTGTATCCCCCGTCCCGAGGGATCGGTCGGTCGGTCGGTCGGTCGAGATACCGTGATACATCACGCGTCGGACCTAACACCCGAATAAATTAATTTATTTCTAATTCATCTCTCTGATTTGTCGCTTCATTTATTTATTTTTGTTTGGCGCCCGCAGATCTTTGCCTTCTCTTTCTCTTGGTTTCAACTGACAGCTTGATTGAAAAATTGAATCGCAAGCGTGTAGCAGATCTTATTCGAATAAATCATTTTTATTTCATCTTTTTACCGTTTTCCTTGTGAGTTACTCGATTCGTTGATTGCAAATTGTGAGCGTAACTTAGTCTCGCGATATCTTTTTTTTAGCTCAGTATTTTTTTATCTTTACAGGTCATAAAAAAAGTTCTATCTTTCCTTGTTAACAGAACAAAGAACAAATATACCTTTATTTGTTGCTTTTTTTCTCATTACTTGCAAGATATGATGTTTTATAATCTTTAATATTTCATGTCTATGTACATATGTTTCTGGTATCAGATGTATGTAAAGCAAAACGTAATACATACATAATTTACATAAATAAATGTAAATTGTCGGTTTCTTATAAGAATTTGCATAAGTTAACACAAATTAATACAACTAGATAACAATATCTAATAAATATAAAAGAATATTTATATGAATAAAATATATGCCAATATAACTTTTATGCAGTGAGATACAAATATTTTAGACAACAATTTTGAGCAAATCATAAACTTACAAACGAACTCTTGAAAATATTTTGCAGCAATAAGAGATTAAAGGATCTTTGCAGTCTTTTCTTGGTTTTGTTAGAGCTATTTGGAATCATTTGAAAGGTCGTGCAGTACAATTCTCATTCTCGCAAGATAAACGTTGTTTTTCAAAAGAAGAAATGATTTATCAAAAATCTTTCCTCACTCGTGCAGTGACTATTTGCCGGACCATGTGTATTACTTGGGAATTTCCGATAAAACCACTTACGCGGTTCCTCGTGGAAGCTATACGTATGTACACGGAATTCCCTGAGCAGTGAGACCGACAATATTCTAACAGCCTTGAGCTTCCCTGCGCCATGTATTTTGCCCTTGACGTTTTGTTCCCTCTGCTCATTTTCCAGAAAGGATTCAGCTATTCTTTTCGCGTGGCAAACAAGGTATAGAGCATGGATCTATACGCTGTTAGTTGTCGACACGGTAAATTACGAACGGACGTAAGAGTCTTAAAAAAAAAAAAACGTCAGAAGCTTCGAAATAATCTTCTGACGTCTTTTTTCTACAAAAGTGCCATAAAGCCGGCTCCAAGCGCAAAATACAATTTATAATTTACAGACTTTCTTCAAATAAAACTGTAAAATTGTATTTTGCATTTGGAATTGGTACGCCCATCCTGTATAATATGGTGATAAAAAGAAAGCGTAGTAGTGCAAAATTAAATTAGACTTTAAAAAAAAATCGTTTGAGCTAAAAAATGTAAAAGCTTCTGATTTTTTATGCAAAATTAAGACAAGAAACTTTTCATTGATGAAATTTTACGTGGCATCGTGTTATTCAATTATTTAATATATTCGATAGATATGAGTTTTTTTCTTAGCGTAAATGAAAAACGGCACGTTCTCCGTGAGATAAATTGAAAAATTAATATTGAATTCAAATTAACTTCTTTTAAGTGCATAAACCAGCGCGCGTGATAGTGCGGTAAACTGTAATTCGTATCCTTTATATCGATGCGCGCAATATAGTAATGATACCTTCCCCGATGCAGATCGAGATACTCCGCTTTCCCTCCTACGGCGAGGAAATCGTGAGCAATTATGCATACCGTGATTTTTATTCCCTTTCAATTCCCGCGAGCGATTGCGGGAGAGACTCAGGCGTGGAATCTTTGCACGATCAAATGCCTGTTAATAACAAAAAAAATTCGTTCATGGTCGCCGATATAGGAATAAACAACCGGCGGATCGTCATTACGGGACGGGGCGTATTCTCACGGAAATTCGAGGACGCACGCAATTTTGCGCATGTTTTCCATGTTGTAACGTTCACTTTTTTTCTGCATTTTTCAAGAGCGAGCGTTCAGTAGGACGAATAAACAACTTGCTTCACTTTAATTTTAATTTTAATTGATAACCATAACTAAATTGACAGTTATTAATTAGGTTCTATAGACTTAAAAAAAAGAATAAAGAAGTATATTACAAACATAAAATTATATTATACTCGTCTCGTTATTTACATTCATTGTGCATTCATGTTTGTTCGATTTAAATTTGGCTTAATATATTATAGTGAGCGTAATATAAAATACGAATTCATCCCTTTATAGATTTTTAAGATTTTAACACCTCATTCTAAAAATTTTATTCTTTATATATTTTATTTACTTTTTTTACTCTTTAATATTTTATATTTAATAACTGTTAATTACAAAGAAAATTAAAGTAATGCAATTCTTTGTTCGATAAAGAATGTTAGATTAATGTTATGCAATATAAACGTAAATATTTTTAGAAATATTTTAAATATTTTTAGAAGATTAGAAGACTAAATAGCATTTCATTTAAACTGTATAAAAGATTAAATATTAATTATATATTAATATGTAATGTCGAGATAATTAACATTAATCAATAATAAATAGTTATTCAATTAATAATTGATAATTATATTTTCAATAGTTAAAATCTAGTCTAGATATCACTAGGATTGAGTAGTGTGTTTCTTTAAATAGCCGCAATTACAAGATATATCGAAGGATAATTTATATAGGATACATGATTCGTATTATGTAAAAATCTATTTTTAACGAATTTATTCTGCGGTCGAGAAAACATGCTTAATAACAAAAATAATATGTATATGGCCAGTAAGCATATCGTGTTCCTTGCGGTCGTTTGACCGCGCATTTCTTTTGCTTTGATATCACCCCTTGCAGATCGCGTTACAGACATGCAAACGTAATTGCATTTCAATCATTTTTTCCGGGTGATAATTGACAAAGCATTTCCTTCGTAAATATTTACTCGAGACAGTAGAGAAAGCCCGTAAATATTTACACGAAATACAGTTTCACGTTTCTCATAAACAAAAATATTAGATAATTTATTAACTACATAAAATGTTAAAATACCTTAAATGAAAGATTAAACTGCATTATAAATTGCATTATAAACGAAATGAGATACCGTAAATGAAACATTAAACTGCATTATAAATTGCATCATAAACGAAATGAAATCTGTTTATTACTAAAATTAGTTAGTATAATAAATAATCTAAAATATACTTAAATAAAAAACTATCAAGTTTAAAATGATAAACGATATCATGATTAATATTGTGATATCATATTCGCGGACGATACTTTTCAGGAATGCTGAATCGAATGTTAGAAATATTTTTACGTTCATAATTAGTAGGATCTTTAAAAGAATAGTTTCGAACAATTTAAATCGTTAACTTACGTAACGTAACGAAACGAATGAACAGATGCGTCTCTCGCTTTTCTCGAAAGATAAATTGTATTTATTTTAAATTTCGTAAAACTGATCGAGAAAAATGCTGTGAAATACAAAGTGATGAGTTGGTTATCGGTAAAACTTGTCCGTAAAGCTTATCCTTATATATGAGGAAAATAAGATTCCGCCATATAAAGCTCCATTGATTCTTTCCGATAAATCGCTCGACAAACCGGGAATAGATTTTCCTAAAGGAAAGGAAGGAGAATGAAGCGCGAACGCGCTCGTCCGACGACGAGGATGTCATTTGCGAATAAATGAGCGCGCATATCGAATTTTCAATATTTATGACAGGTTTACTGAGAGCGTTTCCGAAGAAAAGATTATAACTTAGTAATTGAATTTCATCTTCGTATCAATCTACTAAGCATAATCCCTCTTTCTTTCTAAATAAAATTTTTCTCTATTTATTCCCGAATATTTCGTTTATTAGATTTCAAATTGAATGTTTTAAATGAAATTGAGAAAAATATGTTATTAACATTAATTGATTGATAAAAAAGAATATAATTAATATAATCGCAACATTAATAAATGGTTCATTAATTAAGCTAGCTATTAGAGTATTTATGGAAATATAAAAAAGAATATATTGTATAAAAAATCCTACCATTTCTTTCTCTCTCTCTCTCTCTCTCTCTCTCTCTCTCTCTCTCTCTCTCTTTTTCTCTATGCATTTTATACATATATACATATATACATATATACATTTTATGTATTTCTACATACAATCATGTTTAATTTCATTTTTTTTGAACGAATTTTTAAACGAATAAATATCGATCCATTTTCCATTTTACGCTAGTAAGTGATAAAGATCAATGACCAGAGCAAGCGCGTGTGTCCGCATCTTCTCGCTTTATTCGTGTCAAGTGCAACGATTCGCGCGGTCGAGCCGATCCATTAATCGTTATACGTAATTATAACTGACACTCGCTAATGGATTGCAGATTAACTGCGACTCAGCATTTTGTTGCAAAATATTCTGTAATTTCGACGAAACTCTCCATGGCAAAATGATAAAATTTCTATTTTTAATAAGTCCAGATCTAAGAGATTTGATTCGAGGATAAAGCCCCTAAACAGAACGTTCGAAATGAATTTCAATATAACATACCGACATGTAATCACGGTAACACGTGGACGGTCTGTGGAAAGAAGACGATCGACGCAGACCGAATGGAAACGTCGATGCGTGACCGCGCGCGAGTCAAAAGCCTGATGGCAATCATGCTTCATTGTGAACAAATGTAATTTAATAACGTGACAACTGGCCACCACAACAGCATAATTCGCCGGTGGGGGGATGACGGGACGAAAAGGCGAAGGAAGGAAAGACAAAACGAGTGGGCGAAGGGAGAAGGAAGAGGAGAGCCGTACAAGATGCGCGATGAGGAAAGGGCGAAGGGGAAACGGAGTCTCGCGATATTTCTGCGAGATGTTGCATCAGTCCCCCGGCATTTCTTCTTCCTTTTGTTCTACGCGAATCCGTCAAGGACGCGGCCATCGAGCAACCTCGTGACGATGAGAGCGAAATCTTCACGCCAAACTCCGTGGCAGAGAAACGAAATGGTTTATCGACGAATTGTGTATTGGTATTATCCCTTGTGCAAATCGAGCGTTTACTATGACACTGTCTCTCTATTTATACGTAATTATTCAAGAAATGATACAAAGTAAAGAGAGTAAACAAGTAGACGAAAGTACAATAAGTATCCAATTGAAAGGCAACATAATCGAAATGTATGATATAAATACGTTTCTATTTCTAAATCATATTTTCAACATGAAAATAAAAAAGAATTTCTAATTACAGAATTTGTAAAAATGCGATAAAACTGGTAATACAAAAATTTAGAAAAACCATAATCAAAATTATATAATTTAGAATTATCTTTAAAGCAGGGATTTATAATCTTTTTTTTTTGTAAAAATTTACGACTGAAGTCATGACGATAAAATTATGAAAATGATGAAATTTTTGTTGTCTTCGACTTGCCAATAAAACCACGAATTTATGTAAGAATTTTTGTTTTCGTGGAATCGTCAATAGAAGCAATCAAACAATTGACCAGTCGATCGCAAATTTTCTCCCTTAACTTCGTATATTCTATTTCTTCTGGAAAAAGTTGATAATCGTTGCGTTTCTCTTAAGTATATTAGATGCTGATCAAGCGACGAAACCGCACGTGCAACCGGTTCGATTGAAGTCTACCTTAGGGGACAACTATAACGGTCTCTCTTTATCATAAAATTATGGCAAAAGGTCATTTAAGCATTTCAAAGTGAACGACACACGCGCGGTACACGCGACACAAGATTCTTAATTAGATTGACTTGGTATCGTTCATGCGAGTCGTAATAGGTTCATATATCACACCTGCAGGCAGTATATTGAGACGATGAAAACTATTTATTACTCGCAAACTAATGACAGTCTCTCCGAGAGATGTCTTTTCAATCCTGATCTTGACTTGGTAGAAGTGATTGTGTATACGCGTCGCAATTGAATACCGTTCTGATTGCACGATAATTAGATCGACCATTCATTTGATTGTTTCAGGTATTCTCGCTTTCATTAATTGCTGGGACGTGAAATGGGCGACGAGAGTGCAGGACATCTTCACGTATGCGAAATTACTCGCGCTTTTCGTAATAATCTTCACCGGAGCGTATCAGCTTTGCACCGGTAAGTTTGTCATCGTAATTATAATATGTATTCCGCTTCTTAAAAAAGGCATGTTATTTATTCTCGCAATATCTCGAAGTGTATTGTTGGCTCTTTTCCGCGATGCTGATTGGCTCTCTTGCTTAACTTAATTCGAATTGTGAGAGTAGCTGTCTTTGATTAAATTTTGACAGCTGTTAAATAAATTGCTTATCAAAAACAAAATATAAAACTGAATAAATGGCGCGCGCGCAACGCGCGCTTGTGTTGTCTAGTATTAACAAATTCAAATTTGATATGCAATAATTCGTAAAACAAATGCATGTATGAGTTTGCAAAAATTAATAGGAATAGGAAATAAGAGTCTAAGGAAATTGTGCACATTTAAAAATATTAATGTGTTAAAATAATGCATAAAAATAACATGTGGAATTACATATTAAATATGTACAACGCAAAATATTAATCCAATCCAAATATATATAGCTGCGCGATTAATTTTTTAGAAAATATTCAGCAATAATATAATTCATAATAGAATGCTAATATCTTCGTATCGCGAGATATTCTCACGAAGCAGAGTTAGACATTTTCTATCTAATATCTCCGAAGTAGTGCGCGCGATAAATTAATAATACAAAGGATAGGCTTGCTGGAGAGCGTTTACGAGGTGAAAGGTCAACGACATCGCTCGATCGCGTGCAGTTTGCAGCGATTTACAACGATCCCGAGTGACGCTAATCGGCGCCACGTAATCACGTTCTTCGTTTTTCGTGCATCATAAACTTGTTCCTCGACACGAATGATTTCACGGAACATCGTGGTACCGAAGTTTCCGTGTGCTCCCGACAAATCAATAAAATCGATCTTGCGTCAGACAGACTTTCTCTTCGCGGATGAATTGTCGATCAATAGTTCCTACGTTTTTTGTCTCGCCGATCATATCTTTCATCGATCCCTTCGTTCTTACCGACGTCGAAGATAAAATCACGCGAGGTATAAAAAGTTAATTGGATAGACGCGAGTTTGTTCTATCGAGGATATAAGATTTCGATATATAAAAATGTAAAGCTAAGAAAAATTTCGTGCAAGCACACCTGCAACTAAATTATTATCAAGAATGAATTGATCGACGGAGAAGTAAAATTTTGATAAACGTCCATGCGGAAAGATTTTCAACGAGGAATCGGCCGGAAGTGGGACATTTTTTTTCAGCATTGTACGCTTGCCGGACGAGACAATTTACCCAATCAAAAAGGTGCGCAGGCGATGTGCGTGCAAGGAATCGCTTAAATTGGACTATTCAGCGAACCAAATAGTTCCTTGACCGTGGTGTGCAACAATCATGTCAATTCTGACGAAACTTTTCTTCGATCTTGCACGCCATGCTCGCCTGTCATTGACGACCCCTTCTTCCGCATGAAAGAACACATTAAACACGAAATTAATTACAATACTTTAATTAAACTACAAAATACAAAATATCGAAATGTCAGTTAGAACTTGTTACCCATGCATATGCAAATAATATTCATTAAATATTAAATATTCATTTAATTACACAAATGATATTTTGTAATTTTACATAATGCAAATAAGTTAAAGGAAATGTTAAAAATTGGTTGTTACTGAAATTATATGTACATTAATTACATTGAATGATTTAAAGATTAACTACTGTCATCCAACGAAACGATACTTTTTTGATACCAATGATACATTTCATGTTTTATATTTTCAGGACACACTCAGTATTTCACGTTCGACAATAGCAGCACAGAAGTCACGTCTATAGCCCTCAGTTTTTATTCAGGCCTGTTCGCTTACAACGGCTGGAACTACTTAAACTTCATAATTGAAGAACTGAAGGACCCCGTTAGGTGAGAGCCAAGCCCAATCGCGCGATAAATTAAACGCGATTCAGAGGAAGTTCATAATTGAACGTTAATTCGGCGACAATGGTCGCTTCGTTTACTTCCGCACGCTTATAACCGTGTATTTACTTAGGAATCTACCGAAGGCCATCGGCATCTCGTGCGCTCTCGTTACTATCGTCTACGTTTTCACGAACATGGCCTTTTACACGATTCTCAGCCCCGTCGAAGTGCTCGGTAGCGAAGCTGTTGCGGTGGTAAATAACAGCAAATATAATACTTTACGATTAAAAAAGAAGTTTCTTTCGAAAGCAATATTTAAGAAATACAAAATAAAACTAAATTTTATTTTAATATGTAATATATTATATATACATATTTATAGGCGTATTCTGTAACTTTTAAGGACAATTCTGTATCGTTACAATACTGTTACGCAGATATTATACATAGTAAAAAAGCAATGACACTTTAACGATACAGACCTTAAGATCCTTAAAAATTACAGAAATACGCTTAATAGACTGATAATTTTCGAAAATAATGACTTCGTTTAAAGTTTCTAAACTACGTTTATTGCTCGCCTATAATAGCTTTACTATTTAAAATTCCTAAACTGTCTTTATTATCTACAGACCTACGCAAACAGATTGTTCGGCGTGATGGCGTGGACGATACCAGTCTTCGTGGCTTTATCTACTTTCGGCGCGGTTAACGGCATTTTACTCACATCCTCGCGGCTTTTCTATGCGGGTGCCTGCGAGGGTCAGATGCCAGAGATACTGACGATGATCCAAATTTCCAGACTGACACCTGCGCCCGCCGTAATTTGCATGGTAAACCGCCCTCTAATTATCTTACCGCAAAAATTTAGCTAAAGACGAAATTAATCGGTGACGTATTAATACATCGTGTAAAATGTATTTCCGATCGATAGCATAGTAACTCTTTGCTAGCGGCGTAGTCTAAAATCGCACGAATCGTTTTTTGTTGGCAGATAAAATACTTTTTAAAGAATTAATCTTTAAAATGTTAAAATAATTTTTAATAGATTAGCTGTTTATCTTAATTAATTAATATCATTCTTATTAATTTTTAATAGATATATGATTTTCTTTTGACAATGGATTTTCAATTAGATTTTTCCTTTATGTCTTTGTATCGCGGAACAACCGC
This sequence comes from Tetramorium simillimum, assembly GCA_011636635.1. Lineage (NCBI taxonomy): Eukaryota > Metazoa > Arthropoda > Insecta > Hymenoptera > Formicidae > Tetramorium > Tetramorium simillimum. The sequence continues at coordinate 104,697 of VBVQ01000003.1, read as the reverse complement.
GCGTAAATTTTCACGTACAAGATAACACTTCCCGCCTGTTGACCAACGTGATTGCTGCCTGACTCGGCAAACACAAGGGCACAATCTGACGGATAGATTGTTTCCACTGCCAAACTTGTTGCGGCGATCAAATATACTCTGTCAGAATTAAAGGTGCCGTCTATCACGAGCGCGAACGTTAATCGAAAACACAATCTCTTTTCTTCCAGGCCCTGCTGTCCATGCTGTACCTGTGCTCTTCCAACATTTTCCGTCTCATCAACTACGTCGGCTTCGCCACTTGGGTATGTACGACTTTTGCGCGGTCGCCGTGCTTTCTCTCATAATAGAAATAAGTGTCTCATAATATTATAATTCCATGCGCGAAGAGATAGGCGTCTCTCGTTACCGTGGCCATGACTTCGGATTATTTTTCCGCAAAGCAGCCGACCGACTTTCTCCTCGAGTACTTTGTTACGAATGATACTTTGTTACGAATGATACTTTGTCATAAAGGTCAATGCGATTGTCGCGCGATCACGTAATTATTTCTTAGAAGCTTATGCACCTCCCCCGCGAAGACTTAGCTCGATTAAAAGAGTAACAATGTTCCAATTGTGGCCTATACCACTTGACGTAATTGACTTTGGGTCGCTGTTGAATCAGCACTAGTATATAAAGCTTCTCTATTAAAAAAGAGCTACTCTATATGCCGCGCTTTATACTATCGTTCTATTATATAGTATCTATCAATAGACATGTCGGGACAGTTTTTTCTTAGAAATTTAAAGTCAATTTTTGCATCTATGTATATACCTACTTTGTCTCTCTTTAATAAATTTTTCAATATATTCATTTTAATTTTAAATATTATCTTCAATCTCACGAGATTATTATTTGTTTGTACTTATAAGATTATTAAATTTATAAAAATAATATGATTCTTACAGAATTATAATTTCTAACTTTTTAAATAACTTTGAATCTAACTTTTAATTCGTTATATTTAAAACAATTGTGTTGCCTCATCAGCAATATTACATAAATGTATGAAACATTTTTATTTTAATAATAAACATGTTACTTTTTAAATAATCATTTACAAATTCGTTGGATCTTTTAAATTTATATAAATCCAATCTGTAATTTCAATTTATATTTACGATGAGTTCAATTCAATTTATAGCTCAGCATAGGCGTCTCCGTATTGTGCCTTCCGTGGCTTAGGTGGAGTCAGCCGAATTTGCAGAGGCCGATCAAAGTGAATCTCATCTTTCCAATCTTCTATATTCTGGCCACTCTCTTCGTTACGATTGTTCCAATGTACGCTAGTCCCGTCGAAACTGGTGAGTATATTCTGTCATCAACGATTCACAACATGATTATGTAAAGGATATCTCACGAAAGTGATTCTGTTTTAGGATATGGCTGTCTAATGATACTCTCCTCCATACCTGTCTACCTCGTATTCATCGCATGGAAAAATAAGCCGAAATTCTTCCAAAGAGGAGTCGGTAAGTTCAACGAATCGAGTGTTATAACTGACGCGATACTCGCAAAAATTCTCGGTTGTTGAAAATTATTATTGAAGAAAATAATCAAAACCGCTGAGTGATTTAATAAGATACGCGCCGTTCCGGATGCCGTTTTAATTTATAATTTGAAGAAATTTTTACGGACGCGGAACTACGCGAATAATATTTCTCATTTCAGTTTTCTTTTTTATTTAACCGATTTATTCCCACAGGCGCCGTCACCCAAACTTTGCAGAAGCTGTTGGTAGTCGTGGGGCCACAAAAGGCAAAGGTTTAGAACACACAGTAACAATTTTACTCTTGTCATGTCACGCATGTTTAGCGCTCATCTATTTTCTTTGCTTCTCGTTTCTTGTCTCATCTGAACATTTGCTCTCACGTTTTTCAAGATCACTCTCGACTCATGCATGCTTTACTTCTGTATTATTACGATTTCTCTTTGCTTTATTATGCATTTACATTTTATCGCACCATCTTTATCAATTATTAAATGTTTCCTATTGTATTGTAATAATTGTATCATAATAATATTGTATGTATAATATAATATAAGCTTTCAAAAATAATAATTAAATTTTTGCTTGACACCTGCTCATCTCGCTTATCAGTTTGGAACAACACATAACTTTTTTAATGCGCATCGCGACTTCATTAAAGTTTGCTCTACAGTTACAAGTTACAATCTTTTAAAAATCTTGATACGTCTCTCTCAAATTTGGAGTTTAAGATCGCCTTATCAACCGCGAGTAGTTAATCGTTTTTGCCTAAGTTGACCACCAACATTGTTGAGATTTGATTTCGCACATCACATACCGGCACTACAAACACACTGACACACTCAAACGCACCAGATCGAGTCTCCTTCAAAGAGCCCTAATTTCTCAGACATCAGCAACTAACAGACGCGATTGATCGCGCTGTCGATTTACCTTGACCCTTTGCTAGAACCGCACTTGCATTTCTCTCTCAATCAGCTTGGATCATTGTGGCTACCGTATTTGTAACACTTTGCTCGCTCTTGTTGCAGTAAGCACGACGAGGCTGTTGCAGAAGATAATGCTGGTAGTCGGCAAGGCGAAACCCGCTCAGGTGTAAACAGTTAAGACGAGCCGGATCGAGATCGAAAAGGCGAGACTTTTCCGGAATCAGAAGTCATAGAGATATTCGTCGATCTTCAAGTTGTAATCAGCGATGATCGTTTCCTCCTTTTATGGAGACGCGAAAGGAGCGAGAATCGGTTGGCAGATCGACCGTATTATTCTCTAGACTCTTCTAAATCGAAGAAGAAACGTCCTAGAACAAGAGACAGCCATATCGTGTCGGGACGTCGAAAGGAAGGAAATTAGGGCTCGCTTCAAGATTCGGATCTCGTCCTTGGCAAACTCCCGTTAAGACTTGCCCGCCCAATCACGAGATTTCGAAGCAAGGCTGTTGTCTCTCGTTCGATTTCGCGGCGAGAGGATACGCGATGACACGACCGCGTGCTTCTGAATTAATTAATTTTGTTCGACAGTTAGTGTCAAAGTTTTCCTGCTTTCGCAAAGTTAAATATAATCGATACAGTTATTTTATATTAATGCTATCAGTATGCAACGTCATTATTTTTATGTAACAGATAATATACGAGTAATTAAATTTTCAATAATTTACTCAAATACAAAATAGAATAATTATAAAGAAATGTACAAAAAATGAACGTTGAGTATTTCTGGATTATCTGGTTAAAATGATTACTTGGATATATCTCGGAAATACGATTAGTTCTGCGCATTAGTGAATACTGATAACGCTATTATTATGCCGTGTCATAAGGAATTTTTTGAAATATCAATTATATCATGCTAAATCCGGCATATCCGGCATATCGAGATATCGTTTATCGCCGTCGTGATGTAAAAATGATTTCCATCACGATTAAATTAAACTTATTCCTGCGAAGATAAGTGAGTAATAACACAGTCCATTATAAAAATTTTACGAAACTTGAATTCCAAAAATTTTAATTCCAATTAATTTAAGAAACTAGTTTTTAATTTATCTTAAACGAGGAATTCATGCACGCGTAACATTGATTACGCAAGCCTTCTTCCTCGAATTAGATTAATTGCTAAGTCCATAAGCGAGTAGAGAAGAGCTCGTTAAATTATTATTACGCGATTCTAATGTATACTATAAATCCAAAATCGCGTCTAAGATATGTGTATACTTCTAAATAGCCTACAAGCAATACACGTATCGTATTCGGAACGGAGAAGAGAGAAACGATCGCGACTGTGAGGGATGTCATTGCGATTATATCTTTCTCCGTGCGATGAACTGTGCTGGAATCAACGGAAGAGTTGAATTAGAAAATCCGACCGACGTGCCAGAAAGGTTGAGATAACGATCAAAGTGTCACTGTAGTTAATTAAGCACTGTTTAAGCTGTTAGTCTTACAATTAGTCGTAGCGTTCGATAAGCGTTGTTTGCTGTATGTGTATCGTGATCCTCGTTGCCTGTTCCTCGTTGTCTCAACGTCGTTGTAAGTTTTGGCACTCGGTCGCGTTTGTAATTGAACTCGAGCCGAGAATCGTCCGTATTGTACGCCGGCGAAACATTCCATACATTTACGGTGCCGCTTCTTTTCGTTTTACACGCATCCGCGATCCGTTTCGTTTTAGATTAAAACTAGGGATGCAAATATCCGGAAACGATATCACTCCCGTACATTCCCGTTCGATGACGCTTAAATATCTGTGGAAAATAAATTCTTTTTCGCAAAGACAGAATAACGCGTTAACGTTATTCTTATTTTATTCTTATTTTTCAATTATTGAAAAATAAGTTATTGACTCAAAGCGTGCCGCAAACTCCATTTAAGAGAAAAGACTTTAGGAAATTATTAAAGAAGAAATAACAAAAAAAAAAACTGTGATCAAATGATAGATGCTAACGTATATTTTTATGTTTTCGCCGAAAATGTTATAATGAAAATATTCACAGAAGTGGTAGAGATTTTGTAATGCTATTTATGAGAATCTTACGAGAAAGATTGAGTATCTTGCGAAAAAGTGTTATATTTTACGGAAGCGAGCGATTTCAAGCAACTTCCCGTTGCAAAATTATCTCCACGTCTTGAAAGAGCCGAGATATAGAATATTTTGATATATCGTTAATATATCTTGCATCCCTAATAGAGATCTATGCGCACGTGTGTGCGGAGATTTAACCCTTCGTTCCAACAGATTTTTAACGCACCATCTTTCATCCTTATCGTTAATTCCTAATCACGATTATGCATTAATAATACGTTGCGTTTAAAACAGGGAAACGGGGGGTTAAAAGTGCATTTGTTACGCGCTGGCACTCAACTGTCAACGTCGCATAATACTTTTATATTTTACTGCCATTGGTGATAAAACGCGTGTGTGCATGTGTGTGCGTGTGTTGTGCGATTCTGACAAAACGAGAGCGGTAGAAGCAAAAAAACGGCTCTTAAGAATCGTTCCACTTGCGTTTAATGCGTGTTAAAGGAAAATAGTGATGTTTGCAGGCAATTTAGAGGAGAGATAAGCTTTACGAGTAAGAAAAAAAAAGAGATAATTTTTACGGGAGTTTGTAAGTTCATGCGCACTTTGGAAATAATACTCTGATAATAAAACAAGGTAAATGTCAAGTGGTTATATATAAATATTGCTATTTTTTCTCTTTCACCTAGCAAGTTACTTTATTTAATCGCTATTGAAAACCGTATGAACTTATAAACGTACGATTATAATTAACAAGAAATATATTTATTCAATTTCTAAAATCCTCATCTACTGGGATGACTAATTAACAAAGGAAGAAGAGAGATTTCGCCCGATTGCATTAAAATGTGGTCCCGTTGAGGATTAAATAGTGTGTATGTTGTTCGATCCTCGGGCGCGTTTGTGCCTCTCCAGATGTGATTATATTTAAGTCTCGATTTTTTTTGTATACGAATAGCAACGTTTAGAATGCTCGGAGCAATGGATGAAATTTCAGTTTCGATTGTACTCTCGACATTCCCTTTACTCTTAATTAGAGAAGAGTTTTTTTTTTATTCAATTGTAGCAGTAGCGATATTATTATTGTGTATCTTGCAGCTTTAGAACTTCGTTTTTAAGAGCGGAAGGTAGTCCTCGGTCCAGAAAATGGCACCGTTGCACATATCCGTAGCAGAATTGTTCTAGGACCAAAAAACAGTGTTTTTTACCTAATATTCGTGAAACGAGATCTCGCCTAATTGAAGGATCATCCTAATTTCTTACAGATATGTGTATGTAGTTTTAGTTACCGCAATATCGTATTTAAGAGGCAGCTCGGCGATTCGTCCGTTCCACTGTAAAAATTAGATGCTTAAATTAGGAAACGTAGTTGACATTTTTTACTGCAATAGCTTTTAGTGCCGTAGCGTAAAATAGAGCCTGTTAACGTCGTGATCCTTCTCGACAAGACAATAACTTTCTTTCGTAAACTTGACAAAGTGTCTTCATAATTCAAAGGCGGATCGTCGACGCTGCTCTCCCGCCGCAAGTGATAATTTCATACTTCTTCGTCATTTTAGCTATATTTTTATGGAACATTTCGAGAATCATGACTCATTAATACTCCTCAGAATGCTCGCAGGCGCGGAATTGTGTAACAAAAAATATTGAACTATCAATTTTTCTAATTACATTAATAAAACGCGTCTTAAATAAATGTCCTTGATTATGTCAAATATTTAAAATTCCGTCATTTTTTAGTCGTTGTCGCAGTCATTATTAAATGTCATACATATTTGATAAATCATTAAGTTAATGTTTATATTATTAATATAATTATATATTATTTTAAATAAGAATATTATTCTTATTTAAAAGAAAAATAATATTTCAATAATATTGCAAAGTAAAGGACGCTTTTAATGAAATTTTAATAATCATTATAGATTCACAATATCGATTTTGATAGAAAATATTTAATATAATAAACGGATGCCAGCAGGCATTCTGATTTGTGACAATAAGGCATCAATGAATTGGTTAGATCGCTAATAAAATTAGGTGAGAAAGAGAACGAAAGAGAGAAAAAAGCGCTGAGAATATTATCGATATGCATCTTTTATAATTATTAATTTTTATGTTGAAGCCCGTAATACGAATGCGTTCGGGTCAATTTTGAGAGATTGACCTGTCGATTAACGACGAATATAAAATAAGGCATCATTTTCTCGCGTTACAGATTAACAATCATGCGAATTAAGAATTGTAGCTTAGGATCTGAGCACGTAAAAAAAAGTGGGAAAGAAAAAAATATATATATGTATAAAGAGCGAAATGTGACAATATATTATATTGTGTAAATAACTGTGTATTAATTATGCAATCTCCTCACTCGCGACTGAATAAAATCGGTCTTGTCGACATCGCGGAAATTCAGCCGCGGCTTTTCGTGAATCATTCCTCAATTGCGAAGGGACTAGTAAATAACGGAAACATTGAGACGGGAGTACGAGTCGAGTCTGGTTATATACGTATCTATATTTGCATGTGTATAAACATATAAGTTATAAATACAGTAGATATCCGCGTATTTATAACTTACACACGATAATATATATGTATACATATTTATATGTATAGTATTTATAGCTTTTTTCCTCACAGCAGTCGTATCGGAACACAACGTATCGAATCGGTACGAAAAGGGAGAAAAGAATATTCATTTTTGGCTTTCCGTGGAACAGAATGCTATTTTACATTTTTCCTTGTTCGGGGCTCCTTCTCCGAGGATTGTCGACTTGCGAAACGTATATCGTCGGCCTACTTAAAATTTACTGAAAATCCGCGTTAAGAGGCGTTTTTTTTTCGAAGGCATTCAATTGCTCGCAGAACCGCGCACAGTTGCTAAAGTGGCGTAGTAAAAAAATATCGAAATGTATCGGAGGGATTCCACAAGTATAAGAAAAACGAATTAATACGAGCGTGTGTCGAAAATTACCAATTAATCATTGCCTGACAATTATTCGTCCGGCAATTCTCCAATACTCTTTTCCCCTCCCTCGAAGTGATCAAATCGGAAGAGTACAAGCGTACAATCACGCAGTGGCCAGTAATTAACCAGCTTAATTAAGCGTCTTAAATCGATCATTCAAGACACTTAATTGGGCTCTCGGCTTGCTGCGGCTTGCTCCTTCCGCCGACGGGGGCTTCCGCGAGACTCGCGGTCAGCGGTAAACTAAACGCCTGTAAATGCGTCTTCGCGCGGAAGTTTATTGAAACTCGCCTGGCTAAAATATCGCACGCTCTAATCTACACAGGACGACGTCACGATAATTACATACTAACTCTGCGGTGAGCTGATTTGCGACAGTCTCCCGTTGCGGCGACGCGACAGCGTCGTTTGTGAAGGCGTCTTCGGGTACGCGATGCGGGAACAACTGTAAAATTAATTAAAATTGTGCAAAAGATGAGGACAGCTCTAATGTCTTCGTATGAACTCGTAGAAGTCAGTTCTTGAATAATTTTACAGCGATCTTTAAAGAAATCGTCACTTTATGATAATCTTGCAATTGCTCCTTCCGCTGAAAGATCATCGCGGTGTCACAATTATTTCCGACGTTCTCTGGACCGCTTATATACACTATTACTGTTAAGCGTTAACACCGCAATAAGTCAATCAGTTATCTCATTATGTTGGCATGGCAAATACATCACAACGGAAGCGTTGAGGCTTTTATTACAGGTCTTGACGGCAACGGACATTGAAGATGAGAGACGAAAGATGAATGGGGAAATGAGATATATGTAGATACAGCAATAATGTAATGCCCCGACAATGTAATTTCGCGATTTGTTCTTCCACCGTAAACCATCAAAATGATACGTAAAGACACGAGTAAACGAGCGACAAGTGTAAAACTTTGTGATAGAAATGTATTCCCATTGTATAAATTTTACACTTGTCATGCATGTAATTGTACGTATTGTTTTAATATGGTGAACAATACACACTGGGTCATCTCATAAATAAATGTGATATTATAAAGAGAAGCTTAATTTATTCTTTAACTCAAAACCGAAAGACTGTTCGCCAGAAAACTCAAAATTTAAAATTAAGATGGAACAAAGTTGTAAATAATGGAAAATATATTTTGGATTAAAATTAAAATGTCATTTTTGCTTCATTTCAAAAATATCTCTAAAAAAATCACATTACTTATGGGATGACTCAATACATCCGTCAGTGCCTGATTTCAGTCCCTATCGATATTAATAATATTATCACTGATTTATTTACTATTTACACGGAACAATCTCCTCTCGTGTAATGTTACTTATATAATAACATAAACAGGAAGTCGATATGATAAATGAATCGTCGTACCTGAAATTACCGTTTACACATTCAATATACGGAAGAGTGTCGCGATATCAATTTGCGGCTTATCATCTTTACGCTAATGACGAGTCTTGATTTCTTGCGCGACGGGTCGCATCTAAAACGGTGCGCAAAATTGCGGGACAGACGTCATACGGGAAGAAAAAAAATTACCCAAGTGGGTGAGATATATAAAATATAATATAAAACAATAATAACGTGATACATTCTTGTCTTTGTCTACCTATGTCGATCAGTCCTAAATTACTAGTACATTTGGAGACCGCTCGGAAACTGTTGATACAGATGCGCAGTCAGACGATAAGATTTAGCTCGCTCGCATCCTGCGAGCAACCGCTTCCTGCGATACCTACATCGATCGTCTTCGATTAGATAATGACGGAAGCATGCCTTTCAAGTACTCCCAGCTCACTTCAAAATTCCCATACACGCCTGATAGACACGGACAAGCGACATACCTATTCGAATATTTAACTATTGTTTAATTATTCCTCTCGGATTCTTCTATAGTCCGGTGAGAGTCTGAAGTTACCATCCCAAAATGTAAATTTTTACAAAATTAATATGGCATTTGAATGTCCACATTTGTCCATAAATAATCGTTTTTGTCAACCTTACAAAAAAATTAAAAATAAATAAAAATTGAATAAATTTTATCTTGAGATAAATGCCTAATTCGCCTAAATGCGTTTTTAAAATTTTATTCCATAATTAAAAAAAGAACGCATTTAGGGGTGTTTATGATGAGGTTTGTTCAACTCGTTTACTTTTAAAATTTTTACGAGAGAGACAAAAACGATTTATGGACAAATGTGGACATTCAAGTAGCATATCGATTTTGTAAAAATTCGCATTTCGGGATGCCAACTTTACAGGCCTAACAAAGATGCATTAAACGCGTGGATAGGATGGAATGACTATCGAACAATGACTGTAGCGCGATACGAGACATATCCATCACCTTAGTCGATAATTTAACGTTATTAATTATTAGCCGTTAATTAATTTATCATCGATGGTCGTTACTCGATTAGATCTGGCCTCGAACTGGGATTGACGTGAGTATTCACGTCCGTATGATTATGTAATAATTAGGAAACGAGAGTTATTTAATGTGATCCGAAGTGTTTCGGAGATTTTAATCACAGAGAATATTTCAACATACACACACACACACGCATGCTCGCACACACACACATACACACATGTGCATAAGCACGCGCGCATACATATATTAAATATCCTCTATGATTTATATACATTTCAAATTTTTGGATCAGATTAAATAGCTATTTAACGCATATTTACCCATCCTTTCATCCACACATACACACTCACGCATGTATGAATTAGATATATGTATATATAATCACGTAAATGAAATGCTTATACAGATCCATAATAATTTAAATACGAATTGTACAAGAGAAACGAACACTATTTGCAAAAGTGTATTCAGCAGTCTATCGTATATGTATACCTACCTATCTCTACACTACATACACAGACAGAAAAATATATGTATATTTCTATTGGGAATAAGAGAGTGTTGCGCGCTTATTTATGCTTTAGAAAAATTATTAAATAGTTTGGTATTCTTCTTGTGAATATATAGTAGTTGGACATCGTTATCTACACATAAATTTCGTGACGGATCTCATTAGAGCGGAATATCTCCCTTACCGCGTAAATAATGCGAAACGATAGATATGTAACGTCTCTACGATAAGAAAATAAATGTAAAACGGTAGAAAGTAATGTCTAAAAAATATTCCTGAAATAGGAATTTGGTATACTAACGAGATTAAACAGGACACTTTGAGAAATCACAGTTAAAAAATTATAACAGATTCTCCACACTAAGAAGAGTGAATTCGTGCGTTGCCGGCAAAGAAAATAAATAAACTAAAAATCCATGATACATTAGAAAATTGTAAATTGTACATTCCTCGCTAATTTCACTAACAATGCAATGTTGTTCAAGTAGTTCTCTCCACAGAGATAAATTAAAACAAATTGATAGAGAGAAATTCATTTTCGTGAAATTAAGTAATTATTTACGAATAGTTCTGTATATTTTAAATATTAATTATTATTTATTGGTCTTCAAGGTTGGTTTACAAATTTTTTTAGGCAGAATTAAGGATTTTTTCTGTATTTTTTTGTTTGCCGAATTTAATATTATGTACCAAGAGAGAATTACGATTTATTTGACATAGTACTTATCTCGCGGTGTATCTAACGGAAAATGATCTTTTGTATCATCGCAAAAACCGACCCCTTTTATATATTTTACAACGACTTCGAACATTTGCAAATAGAATAGTGTTTCCCGCATAAATTATGCACAAGCTACATGTACATACCGATGATTTGAGGCCGCATCGACGTCGAGGAAGTTTAATTAGCGATTAATTTAGTCAATTACCATACTGCTAAACACGCATCTTCCTATTTAAATGTCCGATATTACACAGATATTGAGAAATGAATGTCAAATGTCAGCCAGTGTCAGAAACAATATTCCGAGTTACAAAAGAGATTTCAAAATCTTCCATTCATGAAAGTATCACTTATTAAACTTGTGCGTTAGGTTTTTTGTATATATAGGAACTTAAATAAAATGGAATCATCATTCTTAATATTTTCTTAAAATATGATATGTCAATGTAATAATTAATATTAATATTAATTAATATTTCTTATTAATTAATATTAACATTAGTAATTCAATATTTCTTATTCATATTTAATACTAATAATAATATAAGAAAAAAATTTAATATTTTAAAAAGAAAAAACTCGGTCAGGAATAATAAATTTTCCAGACACCTATTTAAGAGACATTTGACCTACACTCTTCAACTATTCTCGGTCCTTGTAATATTAAGCCTTGATTATTTTATCGTAATCATAAAAAGTAATTATTTTTAGACCTATGAGTTTGTTCGGAATATTGTTCACGTGGCGATCGTTAGGCGTATTTGTGCATCTCATAAAATATCGCAACAATAATTAATATTATAATTAATAGTAATTGAATTCTGCAATCCACATTCATTAGTTCGACACAATAATCGTGATAATATAGAACATTTCGTTCGATCTATAAAAATCAATCTAAATTGTTACTTATCGATTCGAAGAATTCAATTATAAAAATTTGAGTACTTCTCGTTAATTCACATGAAATTGTGTGTGCACGCGTGAACATTCTGTTTCTGCTATCGTTTGTGCGTCTCTCTTTCTAACGACACCGGTTCTGCGGGTAAAAAAAGAACATACGAAGACGAGATATCATTTACACGCTTTCTAGTGCCGCTTATAAATCTACAAGGCTCTCCTCAAACATTTATTTTAATTGAATAATTTCGTCTACTCATCTTTGTACCTCCTCGACGAGAAGCTATACTGTCTGATAACAAATTTCCAAGACTAAATTGCATACAATGTGTTTCACTTGATACAGCAGTCATCGAGTTAATCCCTATAAATCCCTTCATAAATGACGGAAATTCGTTATCGCGTTAGGCAACGCGGAGAATGTTAAAGTAAAAATAAAATTGCCTTATTCATTATTTTTGTCTAACGTCGGTCGATTCTTCGATATATTATTTTAGACGGCGGGGTCGAGTTTCGCAAGAGAGATTCTCGATGAGATTGAGAATTCCGGATGCATCGACGTTCGCATTCGGATTTACGAGACGCATCCAAGGAAGGCGACGTTTTCAACACGGTCGTCCGCGACTACTGTCTGCCAAACAGAAACGAAGTCTTCGACGGGAAACTGGAATCGTTGGCACACGATTCGCAATTGGAGAATGGCCAAATTGCTTGCGAACTGTCCGAGTATGCCCGTTAATCCGAATCGCAAGAGCTTCTCGCTCGCTTCACGAACAGTGTTTTCCAAAGCGTAGGGATTTAACGTAAAGTGCGAGGATTTAGCGCAACACGCAATCGAGTTATATTACAAGAGAATAAAACGTCGCTGAGATTCTAAATGTCTTGTAATACAAGTAAAACTATTAAAACTCTATTCCTCGAATTGGCAGAGTGGATCTCTGGAAAAATCTCAATTTCAATGATAGATTCTTTCCTCTTACAATTAGTAAATCTACAAATTATCACACTTTTCATTTTATTAAAATTAAAATCTTATTTGGCTCGAATACTGGACTAATCGCGAGATGGACTTTTCGTATCATAGATAATGTGATCGAATCAATGCATCAAAACTATCACGAAACTATTATAATGTTTTGAAAGACACTGTCATGAAGGATACGGATGTAACGCTCGATCGTAACGCGGTCTGTCGAAACTGCAAACGGTTGACAGATGCAATTCTCGTATATTATTCTATATTCCTTATTTTCTGGATGTTTGCCTAGTCTAAGATGAGGTAATACCAATCCGCCCTCGCGGTTGAACGCAACTTATACAACGTGTCAACGACGTCCGAGATGAAAATTATTTTTGCTATTAATAATACATATGTTACCATATGGTGACAGCGTCATGAAACATCTGCGAAACGTTGTATCGTGAGTTTATCATTCGTCATTTTATCGGACTTATCTAATGTCTCCATTTGGCAACGCTAGATCAATATACTCCACTACTAATTCGCTCATCGCGCTCTTAGACGTAGCGTCTTCTCGGCGCCGTCAACTCGCTGCATCGTGTACATATGCCTCCGCAATCGCAGCCTCCGGATATATGTATCGGATTAACATTTATAAACGCACGAGTGCACGCGAGTGTTTATTTACCACGCGGTAGTGTCGGGTGTCCGTTTGCCGGTAGCTTAATGTCGCGATACGCGAGAACGAGCGAGCGAGCGGGCGGGCGAGCACCGTGTTCTTCACGTGCTCTTTTACGACCCGTCCGTTCCACGTGCGCGCCCGTTATCGCTCGCTTACAAGCTCTCTCTTTCTCTCTCTCTCTCTCTGCTCTATTTCGGCCTCCGCGAGTCCCATCCTAGTCTCTATTGCGCGTGTATCATAAATCATAGAACGCGAATGCGGTTACGATCGAAGTTCTTGGCCAAGTAGCTTACTCAGCGTCGAACAGTACATCAGGATCGTTGACGACCGAAAAGTTAGAGCGAGCGAACGCCGATCGTCTCGAGATTCTCGGGAAGTACTTAAAAGCACTAAGAGCAATTTGGTTGTAAATGAAATTAGGTTGCAGCATACTCACACGGTTTCTCACGTCTTTTGACCATACGCCAATGTGATTCTCTTCGATTTTTTCAATAGGATAACGAGTTCCTCGATCATTAATAAAATAATAATGAAATGAAGATCTATCTTAAGAGATACTCTTTTTAAAAATTAATATAAATTAAATTTTCCTATTTATTATTTAAAAAAGATTTATAAGTACATCGAAGAAGTATTTGTAAATAATTGCACGAGTCCATTTGTACACCTAAATATATTTATTCACCTGAACTTATAAGAGCCGAAACTTAAGATTGGATATTTCGTACGCTGTTTCATAATTAATGAGAAATAAAATGCTGCTACGTCGGCTACATATTCTGAAAATCGAATTTCCGCATTTCAGAATATTACACATGCCACGTAATCGCGCGCTGTGAGTGACACAATCGTCTATCTACATGTCGCCCTAAATTTTCTCCCGCCCGCGACTCGTGAATAGGGATATATCGAAGCTCGATAAAACACGTCGATACACATTGATGGACGTGCAAAAGTGCACGTCGAGCGTTCCCGCGTTCGAGTTCGAGGAAAATATATTTGGTAACGAACGTGTCCTTCGAATGAATTGACAGAAACATACAATGCGTTTGGCTTCCGTGTGTCGCCTTTGTTTGTTGCATATGCGTATTTGTACGCGCGCCCGTAGAATCGCGCGTACGCACTTTATTTTTTCCTGGAGATCTTTGATCTCGCTCCAGTAAACCTGAGAGGACGCTTCGGACCCGCATTCGTTGCGGCTTCTTATTATGCAAACCGTACAGCCGCTTTCGGAGACAGCTGTCGTGGCTTCAGACGTCACCGAGAGAGAGAATGAGATCGGCTTGCTCTTAACGCAGTAGCCGTAACCAGCGGCACCCGGACGCACACCGTCAGCAATGTCAGGATGGCGGCAACGTCGAAATGGCGACGACGTCAGTCGATTCAGACTGTTATTCTTGTTCACCTTGTTCATTCTGGATCAGCTGGCTGGCATCTCCGAGCTCTGCGTTTGTGATAATTCCAGCAAATGGCACTCCGACAGCGGGATCTCCCTCGTGCGATCGCTCTGCTTTCTCTGTAATTGTATATGTTAATATATTCCAACATGTCTCTGTAATTATAAAATAAATTTAATAACATAATAAAGAGTATTTCAATATATTTAAAGAAATTTATATATTAAAAAAAAAATACATCCTGATCTTTTAAGTATCTTTCTTAAGTCTACTTTAAATAGTTATTAAAGTTCTATAAAAGCTTTTTAAGACGAAGAGACTTTAAAGTATATTTTAGTCTCTTTTGATATTCTTCAGATACTTTTTTAAATATCTTCCGCACTTTTCTCTTGTACGAAATTAGTTGTAATTAATTTTGCAAAACTCGGAGTTTTATAAAATAAATTACCTTTCTCCGAAAGGGAAAGCAACCTCTGTCGTCATTGTTGGGCGGTGTATGATTTATCAATAAATCTGGGGTAGGCGTGTTATTAGGACCTAATACGTTCAGTTCCTTAAAACACTCAGTCTCTATCATCTGCAAGGAGAAAAAAATGAAGCGCGATTGGATTACGATTCGACAACTTTGTGAGGTGCGTAGTAAGTGATTTAAGATCGGCAGAAGCTAAAGGTGGCTCGTGCGTAATGCGTCTTACGCAGCATCGCGGCTTTAAATACATCTACCCGAATAACGCCAGTGATAACGAGCCTCTCGCGCTGCTTCTGACGTAGGAAAACACTTTACACGAGCTCCATATTTTTTGATCTAAGTGCCGCTCTCCAGATGTTCCGGATGCACATATAATATTTTCAGAAAGTGAAACGAAGCAAAAATCTCTAAAGTACATTTAAATAACGAGACTTTATTGTTTCTTATGTTTTAAGTCCAAATTAAATTTTACTTTTTCAAAATTTTATCTCAAAATTTTAACAGATATACTAATCTTAAATATCACGAAAATGTTACACAAGTGACATTTTCTCCTTTTTATTAAGTTAACATCTTTGCCACAAAAAATCAAAATTATATGCTAGAATTAAACATTATTAGGAGCTCATTTAATTTACTTTATATTTTAGTGCACAAGCTACTCAGCGGGAATTTACAATTAAAACCAGAGATGATAATTTCACTTTCATTTACCATTCTCTTACAATTTTTTCGAAAAAAAAAACACTAAAAATTAAAATTTGAAATTATTATTACATTAATACAATTTGACTCTATTGAAATACTATCAATATTAAAATGAGCGCTTGATACGTGTGGGCGGTCGAAGAATACGATTTACATTCACGTTATAATGGAGATCTTGTTAAGTGATCGTCTGGGTGCCACATAGCAACAATGTTATTTTTATGGGAAGGGTCAAAGGCCTTCTCTCCAAGGCGCAACGTGTCTCACAATCGGTGATTATGATACGGATGTGTGACGTATACGGCGTCTTACCTCATTTTGCCATGGAATGGACACGCTGCCGGTGTTAAACTTGCTGTAGAAGGTGTCGTCCGTGGCGTCCAAATTGACACCTTTCACCGTGGAGAACTGCTCAATGTCCAGAACATCTTTAGCGTAAACCGCACGAGGCTGTAACAATAGATGTATCAAATGTACGATTAATAGTGTTCTTTTTCTTGATTCAATGATGTTATACATTAAATCTATGCAAACGACAGCAATTCATTGATGTATAAATATAAAAAAATATAATAAAAAATAAAAATAATATTATAGCATTAAAATTTTTAGCGATTTATGCGATTTCTTAGAATATCATCTTATTATATAACAATATGTGCTAATAAAAAATTCTTAACTATTATATTTATTTAGTATCAAATCAAAATTAATAATTTAAGTCCTATTTATCATACAAGAAGTAGAGTTAATTTAGGGCAACTATATGAACAAATAGATTAAACGCGAAATGAAGATGAAGAAAGAAGGAAATACAAAGTCTCAATGTAAAACGATCGATCATCAAACGACACCTACTTACATCCGGCACAAACGGCGGTTCCCACATACCGGCCTCGACCCTCTTCCAGTTCAGGCATTGGAAGAAGCTATGGAGTTTCACTTCCTTCGCCCCGTGCCGACCGCACTTGCAGCCGAGCCTGTTCTTCGGGCTTTTCTTCAACAACTGCTGGCACAAACTCTTGGCATCCTCGCTAAACTTGGGCGAGTACCTCTCCTGATCCTCCTTAACGCGTCTGTCGACTTCCTCGCGCTTGACCTTCTCCTTGCGGGCACGGAACGGCGCCTGGCCTTCGATCATCTCGTATAGTAGGCAGCCGAAGCTAAACCAGTCTGGCGAGAAAGTGTACTTCTCGTTGTCGATCACCTCAGGCGCCATGTAACCCACCGTGCCGACCCTACCGCGCACCATATCGCCCTCCGTAATCTCCACCGCGAGACCAAGATCAGATATTCTCACGTGACCATGATCGTCTAGCAATATGTTCTCCGGCTTGCAGTCCCTGTAGACGATACCCTGAAGATGAAGATGCTCCAGACCGCACACGACTTCAGCCGCGTAGAATCGGGCGCGATTTATATCGAAACCCGGCTCACAGCCCATATTGTAAATGTGGAATTTGAGGTCGCCGCCGTTCATGATCGTCAGCACGAGACAGAGCGCGTCCTTCGTCTCGTACGCGTACGCGAGCGAAACGACGAACTTGGAATTGATCTTCTGCAGGATGTTTTTCTCAATCAGCACCATCGACTCGCCTTTCCGCTTCTTGATGCGCTTCTTCTCCAGTTTCTTGCACGCGTACATCTTACCGGTAGCGCGGACCTGGCAGGCGCAGACTTCGCCGAAGCCACCCTTGCCTAACACTCGATACATCCGGAAGGTCTTGTACGTCACCGGTTGCGCCTCCAGCCATTTCCACTGGAGATACCTGAAGATTCGATAGAAAAAATCACATCGTTCGATTGTCTACAAATCTCTCTCTCGCCGTCAATATCAAATTTCTATTAAGGGAAATTTTTTCCCACGGATTTACATTATTTATCTGCGTTATAATTTATTCGTTGGCACTGCACCTGTAGAAGTAGAAGCTACTGAGGAAGGATGAGAACGGCTCGCCGGCCAGGAAGTTCTTCACGGTCTGCGCGACCTCGGTGAAGAGCTCCTTGCCGCCGGTGCTGAGTCGCTCTTCGCACTGAGAGATTAGGGAATCGTTCAGGATGTCGACCACCTCCGAACCCTCCCGTTTCAGGTACTGCTCAAACAACTCCTTCGCAAGCTCGATGCGAGTCTCGTCCAACTCGATCTCGTACTTCTCGATCGCGTCCAGGAAGAGGTTGTAGCGATGGTAGGCCGGCTTCTTGTTCTGGCAGAATTGTCGAAAGAGCAGCCGTCCGATCGGCTGCTGATCCACCACATAGCCATACCTGATGTCTGTCCGACATCGCGAGTTACATTGATTAGCAAAGCTTTGCAGCTTAATCGTTGATTTACTTGAATACGTTGATATACTTGAAAATTTTTATTCATTACGTCACAATCTCCATGTTTAAAATTATATAAATTTTGCACAGATATAGATTTGTTATTTTATAAAAAGATTTTCGACTTTTATATGTACTTTAAGTTTAAATTAATGTCATTAAAAAATTAGCAATTAAAAAACTTCTGCTATTAAATAATTAAGTAAAATATTGAATAACAGAATAAACTACATTAATTCACTTAAATCTCATAATGCTACTGCTGGTTTAAAATAACGATCTCAAATAATATTTTTAAAAAATTTCCTGAATATGTAACAACATTGGCCCATATTCGGATATAAAAGAGATGCATTTATTCGCAACCTTTGATTACTTCAAATCGGGGGACAGCGTTAACAGAACGTTATCAGAGTAGGTTAACGGGACGCAGCGTGCATTGTCTCGTTTCTCTGCCCCTTGCAGTTTTTTTTCAGCTGCATAATGCGCACTACATATTGCCGAGATTCAATTGCACGAGTCTATTTAGCGGCTATTTTATACGCGACGATTGCCGGAAAATTTGCGAGCGCAAAATACTATCTCGGTAAAATAGCTCTCGATAAAGATCTCTATTTTTCTGATGCTTTTAAGGTTTTTATAACCGACTCACCAAGTTTATCTTTTAGGCCGATGCACTGAGAAATGTGTGGGAACTGAAGTATCTTCCGCCATTTCTTACTCTTTCCTTTGTTGCTGTCACCACCACCTGTCCAGAAAAGATGAAAATTTTCAAACACAAAAACATCAAAGTACCTAAAAAGAGCTACGAAGAGAGAAGACTCGTTGCACTCTAAAAATTTTTAACGGCCCATTTTTTTTATTTTCTGTATATTTTATTTTATTATTCGTACCGCTGAAGTTTCGTATCATTGTGAGTTGTTTCGAATTTTTATTGTCGGAAATTTTATCGGCGCGTAAATGAATGACAGAATTCTCCAATTTCTATCTGTGACGGTGTACGTTAATTAAAAACGAGTACGCGCATGGTTTGCCTGTTTGATGACCATTAATTAGGATTCGAGTAAAATTTGCACAGTAGTCCCGAGAGTGTGCGACTATGTCTGCGTCAAAAGACAGATTAAAAATATAATAAAACATATTTTACTCGCTGTTGACGTGATTTCGCTGTCCGATAATAAAACGACATATTAAAACGGAAAATGAATCGCGTTTGGAATCGCAAATATGTATTTTGTAGGACGCGCTATTACTTGTTAAATTATTCTTGAATGTTATGCGGCGCAGCGTGTAATATAAAAAACATTTGTAAAACTACAATTAAATTAAATATAAATATAGTGAGCGCAAATCAATTCATAATTTACACACGCTGAAGTAATTTCGAAATATAACAAGTTATTTGTGAAAGATTTTATGTAAAGATGTTACATCCATTGGATGCTGGAGCGAATACATCATGAATGTCTTGGCAAAGATAGATGGACAGGACGAAATACTGGATTGAAAAGTGCCGGAAGTTACGGAATTCACTCGAACGAGAATAACGATAGATATTGGATCGGCGTTACGAGATTTATCTCGGCGCATCGCAGAACTCCAAACGACGTCGAGAAATCCGCCGCGATAGAAGTTAAACGAGAAGAAAGTTGTTCCATCCCCCTCTTGCCACACATTCGTAATTCATCGTCGGAAATATACACAATATTTCTACGTTCAACTCCCGCGTGTCTCTTCCGCTCTGTTTGGAAAACATCCGCTCCTTTCCTAACCGCATAAAAACCGCGCAGTCAAAATTAGCCTCTGTAATTTTATTATTTTCAAGTCTCAATAATATAATATAATAAATAATATGAAAAAGCGTAGATTTTTGAAACTGAAAATCGATAAGGCTGATAAATTGTCAGTAATTTGTACCAAAGGATTGTGTACCAAAGAGCAATTAGTACTAAACTGTTCAATAAATGTTCAATAAATTCAAACGTATTAGATGTATTAAAATCTCATCAGTAATAATAAATCATCAGTAATTTCCACCGATTCTTTTAAAGACGTAATATAAATATGACGTCAACAGTAATCAATATTCATTGAGAATCACGGGCTTTCGACAAACTAAACTTCCGGCAAGATTTATCCTCGTTCGATCGCGAAACTTGAAGACTCATGAATTATTTCATATGCAAGGCGTTGCTCGCGACGGCAAACAAATCCTGACAGAGAAAAGTTATCGTGTACGCCGACAGAAATTTATTAATATCTTCGAAGCGAACGTCATAACATTAGATAACGCGTTGCAAAAACGCGCGTCGCGTTACAATGCACATTCTATGAGATGACGCGCGCTGATAGGCAGCAATAATGATTTATGGCGTATTAGTCGTTATTATACGAGACTTTTTATCAAATAATCCCGCTATTCAATAATGTGGAGGCAAGAAAAAAAAACAGCTTGAAGAGTTTATTGCCGATAACTAAATTGCGAGAATAATAATCCACCTGGATTATTATTCAGTTTTACAGCACGTGGAGTATTCAAGATTCTTCAGCCACTTTCTCGCACCTGCGGATTCTTTTCATCAACGCGGAGTTAATGTATGCCCCATAAAGAAGTATTTAAATATTAATATAAATGTTACCTATTGCATAAACGATGGAAAGCCTACAAAAAACTTCAATCTTCACGAATTAAATTCCCACGGTAAAAATGAAGAACGCGAAAGTTCATTCGATTCCCGAAGTGAATCTCACCGGAGGATAAATTTAAGGGTTAATTGGAAAAAGTATTTAAAACTGAACGACCGATCTCGAACAATCCGCGGATGAAAGGCGGGAGTTGCCGAACACTCTGTACATTCATTTGCGTTAAACGAATTCCGGTTATGGCAAAAAGACGCCTTGGCTTTCGTCGAGAAAAATCCCCCGCGACGGCGGTATCGATCGCGCGGAAAAACGCAAGGGACACGGAAAAGCGGTGGGAGACGCGCGAGACGCATGGTCCACGGTCCCAGTTTTTCGCTTCCGTGAACAAGCTCGTCGTACGGGTCATTTCAAGAAAGCCTCCCCGCTGCCCAAGAGAGAGAGAGAGAGAGAGAGAGAGAAAATAGATTATCTGACAGGAAGTCGATTTCGAGATGGAGAATCATATATCAGGACAACAACTTTCTATATTTGTACGCGCATTTAGAGCGATGCGTCAGGTACTTTGACGAATACTGAATGGAGATATCAAGCAGATCCAGAAAATCCGAACAATGAGAGAAGAACGAATGAAGTTGAATTCCATACGATCCGCGCGGTTTACTTTCATTGGCCGATGAATAATCCGCGAGATATATCGTGCAAAATAATCCAGAACAAGATCGTACTTTTTTCTCACTGACACGCGATGCGAACCCGAGTTCGCATCGGTGGAAATTAAACAGATCATTCGATATCGAGGAAGGAGATATTACTCAAATACCGAAACTCTGATGGGATGGAGCTTTGATGGATGAAACGTTCGTTAAAATTTAAACAAAACCGGATTCGAGAGATCCAAATACGAGCCGGTTTACGGTTACTTCGGGACACCCTGTACCTCATCGACGTGTGCACGGGCCCGCTCGTTCGATCCCCAACGAGCGGAAGTCGAGGGTCGCGTAAGGTCCACCTTCTCTTCCACATCGGCGGAGGAAAAAGGAGGAAAAACGGGGGAGGAAGTGAGTGCTTCGATGCGTACGAATTGCATCGCGCTGGACGAGGACCTGTCTAACGCACGCTGCGTTCTACTTACAGAACAAACCTCTATCGCGTCTCACGATCGGATGTTAAAGGTGAAAGGTGTACTTTCGAAAGTACAAAAGTCTATGATTTATGAGCGAATTTTTCGCTAAAAAAAAATTTTTTTATCTTTTTTCCTTTCGTTTTATATTAATATTAAATTGTCTGAGACGTAACACTAAATTAATTTTAGCTGATCAGAGTTTTGAAGCAATAGAAATAGAGAGAGAGACAGAATTTTACTAAATATTTAATTATTAAAAAACGGAGAATAAATATCTTGCCAGGATTAATGCGAAATTCGCATACGCTATCCCGGATCTCTTTACACATCTTTCACGAGCAAGTTTCGACAGCACTGTTCTGCTTGTAGCGGGCTACCCTGTGCAGCTATTGCCGATCCCGTTCAATCGGTGTGCAGTCGTGTCGGCAATGCCGCGAAATGAAAAACCGCACGCGGCTCAGTGAATCGCGTGAGGGGGAGAGATAAAACGAGCTATACAACGATCGACCATTCGCGCGCATCTTGTCCAATCCCGGAAAGTGATGGAAAAAAAGAAAAGAACGGAGAAAAAAGGTATTCGACGGAAATATACGAGCGAAAACGAAGAGTAGAAAAATTCCGGAATCGAAGGTCGGAATGAAATGACTTGCGAGTGAGATCGTATTTAAACCGGTTCTCGCGAACAATTGACTTATTCCGAATTTGCCGAGTCGAGTCTAAATAGCTTTCATTTTTTTGGTCCAACCTTTAAATAGCTTTCATTTAACGTCAACTGGCGGAAACGGACGGAACGCATTACGTTATGCATTATTTGCACGCACACGTATTTCATTTGATAAATAACGCTGTAAAATCCATTCGCGCGCTATTAAATTGTATCAGCTTCCACGGCTGAATATACGCGATTTGTATCGTTTAAGCGTATCATTTAAAATAATTACTGTTATCCCAAGCGTTACTGTCATCCGCGAAGTTTATTCGCGACAGTTCGCGTTCCGACCGCGTTCCCGCGGTCGTAGAATTTTCTCACGCCTCATCGTCATCACATAATTATATCAGCGTGCACGACGGGCATAACTCCGTAGCTTCGTTCACGATAATTGCAACGCGCAAATCCTCATTGCTATCATTATGATAATTGAAGTTCCTGCGGCACGACAAAACGTGACTTTCGATTATACGAACACGTCGACGTACGTCGATCCCGCGAAACGCATCTTTAGCTCACGAGGACAGCTGCGTAATACATCATCTCGGCATTATTGCATCGTTATTTCATTTGACGTCATTGCATAAATACATTTTTATGAACTTTATAAACACATCTATCATATCGTAATCCGCAGCTTTATGGTAAGTCGGAAGTTTTGAAATGTTTAAAAAAAAATCAATGCCCGACAGATCGAAAACTGAAAGAATTTCTTTTAGAGATTATCAGGAATTTTTTTAAATGCGCGAAGAAATTATAATCATTAGAACTGTTCGATGGTAAATTTTAAAACATCTTTCGTTTCTTCCGCGAAGCGTAAAAATATTCTTCGATTATCAGGAAACCTAACATTCAGAAAACTTAGTGACAGCAAAACGTATAGGAATTCTCCAAAAATAATTTTAGACTCGATGTTAAATGTATCAACACTCTTTCGAAGTCTTTCAAGTCAGATTTCGCGGAACTTAATCTTCGGAACTTTTGTAAGGAAAATTGAAACTCTAATTGATTGAAAATTATCGACCTCTGATGTCGGGATCCTAATTATACGCACGTGAAATTAACCACGTCCAGGAGTAATCCAGAGGTAATCCGGGAATTACCGACGCACTTCTCTCCCCCTTTGCGTCTAACGCCGTGGCGACAGAAAATAACAGGCCATGATAAATTGGGATTTCGTAAATAAGAAAGTTTTTCGTCGGAGCAACAAATTGATTACAGTCATTTCCCGTTCGAGTGGCCGCTAATTACGTCGCCGCGTTACTGCGAGCACGAGGAGACCGCTAATTAACCCGTTATCCCTGTAACCGTCGGTTGTCCTGTATACTTACGTAATTCGCGTATCGGCCGGATCTCCTGCGCGCGCGCGAGCGAGGCTTTCATTTATAAAGTTTATCAAGGCGATGTGATTACAAGGCCATTGACGTGGTCCGCTATCACGCGAACCCATTTACCTACTTTCCGACCATCAACATGCCTGCACTCTTCGACAGGACGTCGTTCGTAATGTACTAATTGAATGCCGGCCAGTGGGCGATCCTCCCCATTGGATCGACTGCTCGCAGACCGATCGTAATTTGCGGTGATCGACAAAACTTAGACTCGAGCTACGGGAACGTAACCTCGTGATCTCTATGCAAATTTTATTCGACGATTCTCCCGGGGGGGAGGCTTTAGGCTTTCAGTCTCTCGAATTAAATTCCGTTAAAGTTCATTTAGAGGTAAAAAAATAATGTATCGTTCATTTATATCATTGAAATTTAATTCAAAATAGAGCTTTTTAAATTTTACGTCTATTACGCTAGAATTAGCTCTTGATCTTGCAAAAAGGACTTGATATTTTTTTTTTATTGAAAAACTTTTCTTAAATTCGGAGACTTCTTATAAAATAAATACACACAGGAATAATCAATTATTCGAGAAATTAAGCCGAATCAACTCTTCGAAATTTCGTTTTGTGACAAACAAAATTTCCTAATCAAGAACTTCAATTTAAAAGTTTCGTTCGTAAAAACCGACTATGAATTCCCATGAGACGAAAAAGGCGTGGAAAATCCTGAAATACCTGCTCCTATATGACATATTCCGTGGGGACGCGTTACAAAGCATAACGAGAAGCAAAACGTCACGTTTTCCTGTCAGCGGCGAAGTTCATTGTACCCTGTAACGAGGCTAAAAATAGACGGCAAGCAGGACGGAAAAACAGTATCGAATCGTTTGTCCCTGCAAAATTCTCACGAGTCCCTAGTTTTTGGCGTACGCGTCCGAGCCGCGCGGGAGGTGTTATTTTCGTCGGCTCGAGTTTCTCACGAAATCGCGAAACGCCACTAATTGCGAGGGGAACTGACCGCTCGTATCAGAAAGGTTTACACGCGTTTTGCATGCAAAGAGCCTGATTACAGACGCTGATTGTACAATTAAATAATGATTGAGTAGAAGTTAAAAAGCTTATGCAGCCCGATTAGCATTAATTCGATATGCTTCTCGCCGGATCCATTCATTTCCAATTTATTATTACAATATTTTTATATATTTTTTTCTTCGATCATTCCATCTACAATAAAAAGGAATAAAAGATGATAAACGAAGCTATTGCGAGAAGCTTCGAAGCGGCTGGCATATTCTACTATCGATATTTTAATTCTCCTCTCTCTCTCTCTCTCTCTTACACGTTTTGTACACTAATTAAGTAACAAATATACAGCGATGGTACGGAGTCTGTGCGCGCTTAACATACACCGTAATTTCGCTTAGTTTACTAACGTCAAAGCGCGTATCTATTCGTGTGGACGTCGCGACGCAACGGATGCTCGAGTCTAAATATGACGACATGTGTTTTTACATACTACAGAAATCAATACAATTTGCTATTACAAGTAGTTTCTATTCTTCGAAATTTACATTTCAAAAAAATTCCCGTTAATATAATTTCCGCCACTTTTTTAATATCTTAATTTTTAATAATTTTTCGTCATTCTATTGAGCCCGTTTTCTCGTATTTTCTACATCATGATTTGTTTCCGCAGATCGAAGAAAGAGAGGGTAAAGAATTTAGAATTGACGAAAATAAACTTGTCCGGCTAATGCAGGCCTATAAATCAAAATTTCGATGAGAATAAGACGAAAGAACGGTGAGAGAACGCTGTTTATTTTATCTCGCGTTTTACCGGCGCCTATGACGATAGGTGTGCTAAAACACGCGTCGGGCCGAGCGAGGAGAGAAAAAGATCCTCTCGTCGTAAAGATTTTTTGCTTCGATCTATCGCTCGCGTTACGGTGCTTAAACTGTCGGCGCGAGCATCACGATCGTTTTACGCAAGCATTAAAACACGGACACCTACAACAAGTAATCATAAATGCTTTAACGCTCATTCAATAAGTACTCGATCCACAACACATTTCAAGATATATATGTGTACATATACTTATAAAATGTAAAATCACCGCCTTTAATTAGTCATAGATGTCTCCGACAAATTTTTCTTATCGATAAAAATGATCTAAGTTGCATGCAATTGCATATAAAATATTAAATGTGTAAGTTTCTTACGTTGTTTCATTATTTTCCGCGATCTAAAGCTTTTTAAAATTGCAGACGTCAATCTCGTAGCGCAAGAAAAAATCTAAAGACGAGGAAAAGTTGTTATTCTTTATCAATGAGATTATAAATGATGACTGAATCCTCTCGGGAACGTAATCACGGGTTTGCGGAAATGTTTATCCCGAATCGCACGCGTCGCAAAAAAAAATTGCACGCCTAATGGCCTTAATTTTCTCGATGACGGCAATTCGAAACGCGTTAAACGCGAAA
This sequence comes from Tetramorium simillimum, assembly GCA_011636635.1. Taxonomy (NCBI): domain Eukaryota; kingdom Metazoa; phylum Arthropoda; class Insecta; order Hymenoptera; family Formicidae; genus Tetramorium; species Tetramorium simillimum. The sequence continues at coordinate 77,849 of VBVQ01000003.1, read as the reverse complement.
GTAACGATTGCGAGTGCATATTGCGCGTTAAACCCGAACGTTCAATCTCGCGGCTAAAACTACGGGGCGACTTTACGCGCGTAATAAATGTCGCCCGGCCAAACTCTCGGTAATGAAAGCTCTGTATAGGGTGTTCCAGGAAGGCCATTATAGGTAGATACACAATACCAGAATTGTACATTCAGCGCGCGCTAATCGACCGAACTCAATAACTGTTCTTGACACGTGTTATAACCGCGGTGCGCAATTATTACACATCATAAAACAATCCTTGTCGTTATCGCGTGAATTTTCTCAGTTTCCTGCAATCACCCCACGTCGCTCTTCCAGAGAGTGCAAACAATGAAATTTGGAGTATTAATTATTACGTCGTAAAACTCTCATAAATACATTTTAAAACTCTCATAAATACATTTCAATGAAAACCGCGCGAATGATCCGTTTCTTCCAGTTATGAATTCGTTTAATTATTCCACGTTTAATTATTCTATATACCTATCTTAATTATTCTGCATGCTGTGTGCGTGTGTGTGTGTGTGTGTCTGTGTGAGAGAGCGGTCGATAATTCCCGCGGCTAAATATATAAACGTAAAAGCTGAAAGCCGAACGCGGTAATACGAATAAATGGTAGCACAAACAAAGCGTGACTCACCTTCTCTCGCTTTCAGGTACACGGTGTTCGCCACGATGTTCTCCAACTCCATCAATTCCAGCTTGATCGGATTTGCGCGACCGAATCGGGTGGGAGAAGAAGAGGCCTCGTGGTCGACGTCGGTGGGCGACGTCGGCGGGGGTCGCGGCGGCGGTCGTGAGATCGATTGCGAGGAATACGTTCGATTCTTGTCGCACGGGGTTGATGAAATTCCTATCAGACAAGCTCCCATCTGCGTCCTTGCGGACACCACCGCGGGGTCCACGAATGGTCCCCTTTACTCGAGGATCAACGAGCCGGGATCCGCGTATCTTCTCGATGTATCTCGATGCGGAAGCAACCCAGGGAAACCTCGATGCTGCGTCAGACGATTCTTCGTTCGATCGATCGACAGGGTGGACTCATTTGGAATCGATTCGACTCCAGGGTGGGAACGCCTCGAATGGGAACCGCGCGTTCTTGCGATCGGCAGCTCCTCGCCTCGGTGGTTTTCCTTCAAGGAAAAACAACAAACTTGCTCTTAGAATTTGCGCGGAAGCTGGCGAGTAATTTCGAAATCGCAATTCGCGCTCGCAATTAGGCTAATTGGGACAAGCAGTCCCGTTGCAAAGCGACGTTGCTAAGCTTCGTTCGAGGGAAAAAAATTAGATTGCGTCGCGTTAAGCGAAAGGCGAGAATCCCCTTTATACTATTAATCAGATTATTAATCAGTTGATAATTTCATCAGTCTGGAACCTCTTTTATCTTAATAGGCAAAATCAACGGAGTAAGGGTGCGCATGTTACGGAAGAATTTACTTTATCGCCATCCGTAGATCGCTCGACAGTGGGGATCCACCGAATCTCCGAATTCGACGGAATTAGATCGCTCTACAAACTCGTCCGCGTCGATTGCACAATCGACACTCGTCGTCGGCGGATTCTCCGCGATCATTCTCGCTGTCAAGCCGCGATTAACGATCGTCGATCCCCGCGAATACTCCGTCGACTCTTCCTCAACCGAACATTCCATCAATCCTTTTCCCGATGAAGACGAGGGCGTTTCGCGAGCATTGACAAGCGTTCTCTTTCACTACGGTCGTTCAGATAGAACTTATCATCTCTATCCACAGCCGAGTCAGAATCACACTGCTTAATAAGAAAGAAAGAACGGCCGATCGAGAGATTGCTCGGCCAAAAGTGAGAGTATAGTGACGTGACTTGAACTTGCACTTAAATTCGCGTGCGTTAGCGAGACATCACGCGACAAGGCTATCATTTACAGAATACATACACATTCGTCCTTCGATTTACGCAGGGATATTCCACGTGATTTTTTTTATACGATCGGGAATCGCATAAATAAAACCTACTAAAACACAAAAAATATGTAAAAGAAAAATCCGCGTATGTTGTATAAATATTTTCACATATTTGCACGAAATACGAATAAAAGTTCAGAATAACAAATAAATAGTCGACTCATTTATTCCATATAACTTAGCAATTGTTAAAGGTTCTTTTTAGTTTTTCAAGCCAATTTAAAATTTCAATTTTTCCATTCAAAGAAATAGATTTTCTCTTCCTCAGTTTTCTTAAACATTCATTAGACATTTCTGGGTCACAAAAATTGATATAAATATCAGTAGCTGTGGATATAAAAAATTGGATATAAAAACTATTTACTATCTGTTTGGCAAGTAATTTCTTTTAGATTAAGACAAAATAAGGTATCTATTGTTTACGGTCGAAGGTATACAATATGTATAATGTATTACAATAATGGATGCATTCAGTGCTACAATCGCTCACTGAGCGCTTACGCAGCAACTAAATATAATTCGTTGGATCTAAAGGTAAGAATCAATCATTCTATTGTTACTTAGCCGTTCCGTGAGCGGTTGGAGTACTGAATGCGCCCAATAGTTTCAATAAATATAATAGAAAGATATGTTTTCCGATCGCGTAAAATCAGATCGCGAAAAACTGGCACTGCAAAAAATAAACGGAGGGATTATTTGCCGTGTAAAAAAAAAGCCCCCGTGTAAAAAGCACCGTGTAAATCGAAGGAATGAGCGTATATAAAATAGCGCGCTACACACCGAGGCGTTAATGGACAGAGGAAGACTACGGAGCGCGTGCCTCGGCGTGACCTCGCGAAAATAACGCGCGAGTCCGTCGGGATGCGCCTCGAGAGAGGCGCCGCGTGTAGCGAAGTGCTGCCTTTCACTCTTCTGACGCCGGCGGTCTGGACGGGGCGCGGGGTCAGCCGACAAAACGCGCGTTAACGCGCGGATGGCTGATCTCCGGCGAAACTCGGAGCCGGAGGCTCGAGCGACGGGCGAATTACGAAGTACCGAATCTCGCGTGTGGGCAAAATTTCACTCACTTCGCTCGATCCTCTTCCGCGGCGGTGCGCCTCTTCTCCCTTTCTTCTCCTCTTCTTTTTCTTCTTCTTACGGTGCACACGCAGGGTGAATGACATTCGCCGAGAACGGCGGATTCCTAATGGCTCTCCCCTTCGCACATTTCATTTCTTCGCGCGTTCACCGGCGCGTCACTCGGGCGCACCGCCTCGCGGACTCGCTCCCCTGCACGCACATCCTGAAAAACAAATCCCAAATTCAATTTGTCTTTGTATACTGCGGAAATCTAGACTTTAGAATCTAGACTGGTGGAGCTAAGTATATGGAAAGCCGGATCCGGATCGAGCAAAGAAACGCAAACGGATGAATTGTGTATACGTTCCATCTTCTTTTGGTCTTAACATTAAAGAAAAATAACTCTATCTGTTCGTTCTTGTTAGTTTAATCTGGATCCACCTTAAGAAGGTTTCTCTATTTATCATATTATCGTCCATCGACATTCCTAGTATTCAAAACAAATTTAAATTGATACAAATTAATACAGCACTAATTATTTATAATTTGCTATCATTATCACATCATCACTGTTGTAGGTATTAGAAATATAATAAACTCTTTTCATACGTAATTTACTACGAAAATATTATTTTATATGCGAAATATTGAATCAACGACTAAAATCGAAAATTTATTTATAGGGGATTTTTTATATTATTATAGGGGAAATATTCGCGGAAATTAACGGAGCGCGTTAAAGTGTCGAATACAAAAAGCGACACGTTAGCTGATTTTAACCGTATTCCATCATATTGATACTCCTCATTAGCATTTTAAAGTAAACACATGAACGGGATCATATAACAGCATCATCATATTTTTCATAAATATTTTCTCAAAGTCTAAATATCCAAACAAATTCCTCGCCACACGGATATATCGTGTGAACTCGTTCGTCGTCGCTGACACACATGTGCGTATGCATGAATGGCCATGCCATCGGACAGGTGCATCGACGAGGAGAAGGAGACGCAGGATAAGAGGAGAAGAGAGGAAGATAACGACGCAATTAACGCGCCGCGTCGACGGCGACAGCCGACGGTAATCTAATAAGCGCCGCGGAATGCGCGTTATTTCCACGTATTCATATCCGGTCGAAGCTTTTAATGCGACTCGCCTGCACCACTGCACTGGGGATATAAATTCCGAGTAACCGCGGAAACGGCGTAGGGGATTAGAAAACCGGTGGAATTAGATGGATTCTCTGGCCGCCGACGCCGCAAATTGAACTCGCGGCGCCCTTTCCAATTATCCTCTCCCGCGCGAGCGGACTCCGGCCGACGAGACGCTCTTTTCTTTCAATTTTTCCGATATCGCGCCCGTCTCGTCTCGGAAGCCGATTCGATTAATTCTGCGTAACGGATCGCCCGAAGCTAGGCGGACGCTGCTGAAGCGCGGCGCATCGAAATTGGAGCTTTTAACGGTAATGACTGACCATAAAGAGCGATCTTTCAAACTATAGGGAATTCCCTTTAATGTAAACCACAAGTAATTACAAATCATTATTCGCAATATACAGCGCATCACGTAGAACGAGCGTATTCGTATGGCGTATGTTACTTTAGCTATACATTCTTATTTTATATAAATATTGTATATATATATGCTATTATTTATCTTTATTATTATTATTATTATTAAATACGCTATTTTACATATTTTTAATTATTTATAATCATATATTTGTATTTTTTAAAGCGATATTTTCATGCAGATTGAGAGAAAAATATAGTTATTTTTAGCCTCAATCACAATTTTTTAATATTTCTAACGATAATTATGGTTAACATAATGCATATAGTTAGCATTAAGTTAATCAAATTTATTGTTAGAAATATTATAAAATTATAGTTGAGGCCAAAAGAAACTACATTCTTCTGTCAGTACATATTATTAGAAACCATATTGTTACATCACAGACATACGAGATGCGCTCAACGAGTCGCGCTTTCTCTCGACAATGTGACCCGCGGAAAGAATTTTTTTTTCTCTCGAGGAAATGTGATTGGGGGCGGAAAAAGAGGTTTCTGAATGGCGAAGAGCGTAAACCATTTGCGATGCACCCATCCCGGCGCGCTCTGGAATGCGACGCGCGGTTTTCATGCCATTGTTCGAGATACGGCGATACGCGACTGTAAATTGACGACACGACGGCGCGCAACGTGTCGAGCGTGTCTGGATTCCCGAGCACGCTAACAGAGTATCCCCGCTATTAATTGCGATCGCATTCCCTCCCGGAGCCGTTCAATTCACACAGCGCAATTTCGTTTAATTGCCTTTTCAAACATAATTCCATTTCATCGCTAATATTTGCGTTCTCCTTCGTCGAAGGAGAGAACGCCTACTCTGTATACGTCTTTCTCCGTTTTTTTTTTAAGGTCCTCTCGCACAATTAATAATTCTATCTCCTTCTACAAACTCGTCATCGTTAGGTTTAACAAGGTCTTTTTTTTATCGCGCAGTGGAATTGCGTACTATTCTATCGGAAAAGAGGGAGACAGAGGAAGAAAAAGAGAGCCAATTTCGCAATCGCGCGTATAACGAGACTCCGATTCGCGATTCCGTTGCGCTTCCACGCTGAAAATCGACGCGAAATGCGCGCACATCGGCGCGAATCAATTTGAATGCCACGAACGCGATAAAGCGCGATTCGAACGCGATTCAACGTGGAGAAAAAAGAGGGTGGCGAGGAGAATAAAAAAAAAAAAGAGAGAGAAACGAGTCGCCTTTGAAATTCTCCGGAGCTGAAACCGAGAACGAGGCGAATCGCCACGCTCGCGTGCGCGATCCCCTTCGCCGATCGGCCGGCCGCGCGATATACGCGCTGCGCGGTGAAATAGAAATTGCCAATAACGGCGCGACGGAACAATACGCGCCGCTGACGTTGATATGCATTAAAGGCGTTCGCATTGTGTCAATCAGTAATGCAGTTTATACGTGACTGACGGTATCATAGGCAGTATAACGCGGGCGCGTCCACGCATATATGGTGTCCCAGAACGACCGTGCGACTCTTTTCTTTTTCTTTTTTTGGGTATCCGACGGATTTACGGAACAAATTCTTCTTCGCGTGGACGTCAAGAGGACTCTACGTTACGAACATCTGAAAATGAAAAAGTCTTTTAAAAGTTACGTGTAGCTTTTCGAACAATTCGAGTCAAACTTACTTTAACGTTTGATCTTTGAAAAATTTAGAAAGTAATAAAACGAATGTCTTGTCAAAATCTCCCGATCGGAAAAGATTTCCGCGGAATTGGATCACAGGTCAAAAGAAATACAGTCGGTCCGAGACACCATATGTACGTGTATCTGTATGTTTGTATTATATCATGTACCTACGGATGCACGATGTACAGCGAGAAAGAGGGAGAGAGGCGCGAGGGTCCGAAGGGGGATGGAAAAGCCAATTCCGTCGTATCAGCGCAAATGGCTATTGGCCGACAGGAAGGAACACGTCGTGCGTTCTCCGCAGAAGACGATAATAATAAACGTTTACGATCGGGCGAGCTCCAAATTGGAGCGCCTTTTTACAATCGGCCCTTAACCCGGGCGATATTTCAATATCCGACCCTTTTTCCACATCCCCGGGATTATGGATCACCTTGGCTCACTTTCGTCGGTCTCAAACGCGGCCTGGGTATAATTTGCAACGCAGCACGGGGAGATGAGTTTTTCCGGAATTTTTAGCGAGGCTTTCAGCAAGATAGATTGCCGGCTCAGGTTCTTGAAATTTATCCGGGAGAAACTACAATCGTACACACGTGCGGGCGAGGCAAAAAAAAAAGGAGAAATTGCCAACGCTTTAAACCGCCGTTGCAACATCTCGCATTAATCATACTCATACATGAAAGAGTAGTCCAACTTTCGAGCATAAAAGTGCTGCGGTTTCATTAAAGAAAAAAAAAAAAAAAACTTGCATTTGTTTAACTTGGACCCATTCTTATTTTCCTCAACGTTTCTTTGTACGTATATTATTAATAATATAATGCGCATTTAGTTCGCGAAAACTATAATTAAGTAAAGAGAAGATGTAGAAGCGCGAGTTACTTTTGAGACAGACAAAACGACTGTGAATAGAAGAGTCGCAGTTTTGCGTGCATTGTTATGACTGTCTAGATATAATAATACAGCAGCCTTGGACGCGCTACTATTACGCAGGATGCAGAGCTTGCTTTATTTTCGGCTGACAAATGCTCGATGTAACAACGAGCGTTGCGAAATTAGTTTAAGCTAGACGAAAGTTGCACGCTCTGATGCGAGCGACAACGGTCGACCGACTACGGCGCATTGTGTTTCGCTCTCGTTATACGCGAGAGGAGCATAATTAAATAGCAATCCCTTTGTTTCCTGGCACGCCAAGTTCAATCTACATGTCATCGTCTTGAAAATATCCCGCCAAGAGTGCATTACGTGACGTAAAATTAATCGGGGCTCTCAGAGGTCAAGTTATAAAACCGCTTTATCGTTCTGCTACGTGACTGTTTTCAGTCGTCAAAAATTTTTTCTTCGTCGCGTTGAGAGCTCGTCTGAAAAATCCGTCAGGTTTATTCCGTGCGACCCGCGAACAGTTAGGGACACTCTGTGCCGATATCGAGACGCAGCATTTGAAATACGGTAACGGATATCTTTGACACACTGATATTTTACCTTCGGTATTAGTTAGTTAGCGATACCTAGAAAGGAGTATCGAATTTCGCACGATATTCCGCGGCTGCGTTCAATTTCGATCGCGCGTCATATCACACGGAAGTTTCGAATTCCGCGCCTCAATCTCGGATTCCAGCCCGTAATTTGCGATCCTGTCGTCCGACGCGGACTTCATTAGGATGACTTCAGCGACGGTATGTACATCACCGTGTTACGACGGTTTTAGCGGTGGAGAAGGCACTCGGTGCGGCAATTTGCGACGCACGTAATGGGTCGAAAGAATGTTTCCGCGTCTGTGGTCCGTCTAGTGTGTCCATTGCGACTCGACGATTTGCGGTCCGTGCGATACCGAACTTGCATACGTAATATTCCCGTCGTCGCACGAGACAGGCCATTGAACGGAATAACGGTATCGTGTTTTTCTCTCATTAAGGGATAAGAGTGCGTACATAAAGTCTGCAGCTGCTTTATATTTAATGGCGTCAATTAATAAGGCGAAAAGTCTGTTACGAGAAGCAATCATGCGTATAAAATATAGGCATGATTAAAGTCGTAAGTTATGGCTATTAAATTTAAATTATTTTATCGTTGCCCGTCCGTGCGTTTTCCGTTCGGAGGAAAGTCTCGGAGAGATTGCGTAGGCCGGCGATCTCGATTCGGCAAATAAATTTCCTACCTCGCCGTTGCACAAGCGGAGCCGGAGTTACGTCGACGACGTACACGCCGTCTGAAGTGGGCTCGAGAGGCAGGATTTACTTCATATTTATTCATGCGTCCCGACGACGTGTTAACGCTTTGCAGTGGAGAGCAAGCACTTCGAGCACCCGACAACCACCGGCCGCGGCCGGCACGTGCGCGCGGAAGGACATAGTACGCTTTTCCGTACTACGGAACTCGCGGCCGGCGGGCAGACTTTGGGATGTAAATGAATATTGCAAGTCCCACTGCTACCGGCAGGCATGTCATGCGCTGGTCGCGTCAACGGGGCGCATATAGCGCCGTAGGACGTATATATCACTGCCGCCCGGGAAGCCTCTCGTTCGACGACCCTGAGGCTCGGCTTTCTCTCTCTACTCGTCGTCCCCCGCCCCCCCTCGCCGGACAAAAACCGAATTTTCACGCTAATTTTCGGACACCGTGATTTAATGCCTGGTATTCCTCCAGGCATTCATTTGCTCACGCGCGTTAACAAGCGTTCGTTACGTGTGAAATCGATGAAAAATGTTACTGCCTGATTACATTTAACATTTAATTGTGCACAGCGAGGGTAAGGAAATCCAAGCGACCCTTATTTAAATTGGACATTCGTCACGCGTGCGATAACAATGCTCTCGGGAACCAAAGAGAAAACACGACAAAATACAAAATTATACGGAGATGTTTCCAGCACGCATTTTTTCCGATACTATGTATATCTACTATTAGATTTAGAAGAAGAAAAAAGAGTTTACCGATAGTCACCTGATCTCTTACTTTCAATATATTTTAATTTACATTTTATGTAAATTTATCGAAAATCATAGATATAGTTAAATTGGACATTCGTGAGATATGATAACGATACTCTCGGGAGCCGAAGAAAGAAAATTGCACAGCGATGTTTCCGACACGTGTATCTTTTTTGATATTATACATATATAAAATTTAAAAGAAAAAAAAAACGCTTATCAATAGTTACTTGACCTCTTACTGCTACATTAAATGTATTTAAATTTACATGTACATGTGAATTTATCGCAAATCACAGATATATCATGCGTAAATTATGCAATAAAGCAATATTGGAGAGCGGCCTGTAGTGCGTCGAATATCTGACACACGCCTCCGCGTTGCGTCTTAATGCGAATTAACACGCGAATTTGTGCTCGGCGTAGTGGACGGACAGATAAACGGAGGTGGACGCGGTGCAAGAACGACGAATTAATCGTGCGTCTACGACCGATAATAAAGCCATCAACCGGCGAAATATCCGACTCTCTCGCGGGCTTTAAAGGCCCGACCAGATTCTCTCTTTGCGGAGCAAACACTCGGGCAATCGCGTCTAACGACGACAACGATGGTTTAATACCGTCCTCCTATTTGCCCTTGTCGGCGGCAAATAGAAGACGAAACGCGCGAGCGCACTTTAAAACTGAAAAGTTGTAGCCCCAAGCGGAATAAGTATTTATCAAGCCACGTGTCCCTGTCGCTGCCACAACAGATTCCACAATCGATTCGGAATCAACTTTTTTTCCGGCTACAGTATCGAGGAATCTGGTAATTAATGATTGGAGTAATTAATGATTAGAAAAGACTAAGAGACTTCTAAGCCAGATGAGAAAATAAACGATAGATAAAAGATACGTTTCAATTAGCAGTTAAGATAAACTGAAATCAAAAGGCTTACAAACAATTGAATTTACAAGAGATTAACATAGTTAATAATAGAACTTAATAAATTAAAAAGTGCACACATATTCTAATCTTTTGACGCATCATAATTAAAATGCTGTATAATCACTAAGAGATAAGACATAAACATATCCTAAATTAGACTTACATATCACGGAATTAATACGTCAAAATAGAGTCTTTTAATCAACTTTAGTGAAATTTAACTTGCTTATAAGTACATTATAAATTACAAATATTATAAATAGAGAGATTGAGAAGAAAAGGATTATTTTTCCCTTGATATCTTCATCAGGGAATTTCAAATTGGTCAAAGAGAAGTTGAAAATATCTCTCTCTCTCTCTCTCTCTCTCTTTCTCTCAAAAGAATAACATCCAAGTGTTCCGAATACTTTACGCATAATTTCACGGAAATGATTGAGATAGCAAATTCAATGAGTCACTTTCGCGTTTGAGCATCGAATCGTTGCCTAACGTTCGCATAAAATTCTTAATTTCAGTATTACCGCTATTGGTCTGTAAAATTTGCACCCCGAAACGCGAACTTTTACAAAATTGATACAGCATTTGATTATTTACAATTTACAATTTCAGTTATATCTTGTCCATAATAATCATTTCTCGTTCACTTTGCAAAATTAAATTAAAAACGTTATAGCTAGACAGGAACCGTAATAAAAAAATTTTCTACGCGAGCAGTTATCAAATATTAATGTAGAAGTGAACGAGAAATTCGTGTGCTTGATAATAAAAATATAATACTTGTTCAAGTTTGCGCGGCCTTCGCGAGACAACATTCGAGATAAGAGCGAACCTCGCGTCGAGCGTCGTCGATGTCCGAAGGATCAACACGCGACGGAAACGCCGTTTCTCGCTGCTCCCAGACAAGCACCTGCCCGCGACAGCCGTGAACTTGGGGGGTCGTGCCTCCGTGTCTCCGTGCGTGCGTGCGTGCGTGCGTGCGTCGCGGGAGAAACGCGGGAGCGCTCGTGAGATCGAAACGTCAGGCTCTCGTTTCCGCCCCCACTCGTCCCCTTCCCCTCGTCCTCTTCTGTCCCGGACGCCTTACCTCGACGCCGGCTCGGGGGATCTGTCACGCTGGCTCGCGCGAGGGACGTTCGAGGAGACACCTGGAGTCTCCAAGTCGGAGCAAAGCGGGGCAAAGACGTGACCCGGCGACCAGACTGGAGCGTGTCATCCGCGCGCGAGAGAGAGAGAGAGAGACAGAGAGAGAAAGAAAGATAGAGAGAGAAGCGAGGCGACCACGTCGGGGGAGGAAAGAGGGACGTCGCGATCCCTCTTCTCCCGACGGAGTCTCGCGTCTCGCTACTCGCTCCGCTCGAGAGAGCGTAAACGAGAGACGGTCCCGGTCCGTCCTCACTTACCTCAGATTCCGGCTGCAGGGGTCAATGACGACGACGATGACGATGATAACGATGACGATGGCGATGACGATATCGACGACGGCGACCGGGTAAGGTCCGAGTAGTAGCCGGCGACGAGCTGCGTACGTACACTCCCTCCCGCGGGCTCACCCGGTATAAGCCGACACTGAGCACTCAGGCTGACAGATAACGCGCGCGGTCGTATCGGCGACACGAAGAAAGCACAATGGCCGACCGCGCGCCTCCGGTCTCGCGGCCACGATACGCCACAGCGGGCCCACGAGGCGCGCTTCTTCTTTCCCCCCCTCCCCTACCCTTCCTTCGGTGAGAAAGAGATGGAGCGAGAAACGCGCCTGTCCGTCTCTTCCTTCCTTCCGCGCGCGCGACACGACGCGGGCGTCGTCGCGGCACCGCGAGACACCGGACCGACGTACGAGCGAGCGCCTCGAGCTACGGTTCCGTCACTGTGCCGTGTCCTGAACGCGTTAAATCCCGTTCAGTCGCTCTCTCGCGCGGCGTCAAGTAGTCGCGCCGCGTACCGCGCCACACGATGGACAAAAACCGACTGACTGGCGTGCCGCTCGGCGGCGCGGCGCGAGGCCGCCGCGACGGATGAGAGGTTAAGTGGTGGGGGGAGCGGGAGCCGGCGCGCTCCTTCGCGTAGCGATGCGGAGAAGGACACGGCGCGTCTGCCCACGCCGGCGTGCGCGGGCGGGAGCGAGACGGGTGCGCAGCGCGCGGCGCAGACGGCCGCGATTGGGCGTGGTAGAGTCCCTAGACTCGTCCTCGTATCGACCGCCGTCGATATGCGCCCGCCATTGCTCGCCGCCGGCCGGCGCGCGAGTTTCGAACGCGCGCGGAAAGGAAAATCGCGAAACAACATAATTCTGCATCAAGTACAATTGTTTTCTGTTTGAATCTTTCGTAATTTGTTCTTAAATTTCTAAATAAACTTTTCAATGAAATTTTGTACTTATTATTGTAGTAATAATCATTGTTGTATACTAATATTAATGATGAGTTTATTCTATTTTTTCGTAGTAATCCCGAAAATAAATAATTATATTACTCAAAGTTAATTCCGTGTAAGATGTATAAATAAACTAATAATAATTTTGAAATATATTAATTATCGTTATATTTATCGAAAAACTAAACTGGCGAATTGTTCTAATACCTAGCAGTCAGCAGACGGGCTCAAACGATATGCAAGAAATGTGGAGCGGGAAATGTTTGTGAGATAAACAGAGCATCTGGAATGTCTGGAAGAAAATAAGATTTTTCTTACGTATATCTGAGTCAAATTATCAGAATGTAAGGAGTAAAACATGAAAATTATTTGCTAATTTTTTGCTATTTTTTTGCTTCTAAAATTAATTTTTTTAAGTTTTTAGAAAGTTTTTAGTTTTTAAAAAGTTACTAAATATTGAACTATCAAACCTCTCGTACCTTTAAAAAAAAAACTAAAGCAAAAAAATTAGCAAATAATTTTCATGATTTACTGGTTACGTTCTGATAATTTGGTTCAGATAGCTTAATATATCTAACTTTCTTGGAATTTTTTGATGGATTTCAGGCGATAGTACTAGGAAATTTTTCTGGAAGATAGCCCGATATGCACAAGCGATTACGGGTAATTCGGTATAATAAATATTGCACAAACGTCTAGACTCGTTTTTTGCGCGTAAATGCTCGACAACAAATAAAAATGACACGACGTATAAAAATGATATACTTCACCTCGAAAAGACCCTCGACAAACACTAAACATTGTGTATTACACACATCTGCGCTCTACATAAACGTAAAGGGAGATTCATGGAATGAAATAAATTACTCGAAGTTCCGAGCTTCAGCCCGGGCGTAACTATTTCGAAATCCAATTTCCAAACAACTCTTCAACTGGCGCGTTCAGTTTCAGTTTAAAATTCGCCTTCGCAGCGATTTACGTGGATCATTCTCGCGACGATATAACGATTACAGTTTAGAATTTCAAACGGATATCACCAAATTTAAATAATCGAATAAACTTTTTTTTGTCGCGAGCTTCGCTTCTGAATTTAAATGACTGGCTAAAAGCTATTTCCATAAATTAATTGGCTACAGAGTTGCAGATTCTCTGAAATCGCTTTCCAAATCCATTCTTTTCTCTCTTGATCAGTTATACGCTATCTTTATTAATCCTTAATCCTCCGGTACACTTTTGCCGGTTCGATTATATAATCGAACGCGACGAAAGCGCGATTATTGAATTAAGCGGACTCATCGGACGATCGACGAGCCGCTCAACGATGCTGCGTGCTTAATCGGGTGAAATGTGCACTTGCGATCAGACGGCGGACGCCAATCGTTGCATCCTGCAGCATCCCCGGTGTCGTTGCGCACACGATCGCGATTTATGATGTCCATCGTCGTCGTGGGCGCAACAAAAAAGCCGCTCCACTTTCGCTTCTCCATATTCAAGTCTTTGTAACAACCCGTTACTCACGCTCGTCCACACACACACACACACACACACAAACACACACACATACGCGCGCACCGTCAACAAGCAGCCGAATAGGCTCGTGCTTGTGCCAGTATCGATTGAACATTAATAATTCAGCCAAGGAACGCCGATAGTAAACTTTTACTTATTCATCGACGTGACACTTTTTCGACCGTCTTTGATTCGTCGAACGATAAGACGCAATTAAACTCCAGCGTTTACTAACAAGAAAGAAAGACGAGAAGATTATACATGAGACACGAACTTCATCAATCAAATATTTATTTTCTTAAGCTATAGCGATTTTTACGCGTGCTCTCTCCTTTGTTTGATACCATATATTTTTTTACACACACAACTCCGAATATCCTATCCGCATTATCCGCAAAGATAAAAAACCGTTCGACAATAAAATAAATAAAAAATGAGTACCAAACGTGCAATTTCATTATATCACAATTAAAATAATTCGTTAAAAATAATTCCATTATGCATTTTAATTTTATTCTATAATCCTATTATGGATTAATTTTTTTATCCTCCTTGAAAATCTTGAATAGAAAATGAAGAAACAGACATAAATCGTCTTCCAATTTATGACGAAAGCAATCGTCTGCACAAGAGAGAGAGAGAGAGAGAGAGAGAGAGAGAGAGAGAGAGAGAGAGAAAGGGAGGGAGGGAGAGAAAAATACATTTTTTAAGTCACGTGCTACAAGAAATCGTTTACGGACCAAATAGCATCCTTCGTTCCTTCATCCCTCGATTAGAGGCGCCTCATGGCCTAAGTATGTCAAGAATTTTGCCGTGGGCCGTTTTCACTAATAGCATACGATAATTGCTTCACCACGCATTCGTTCGCGCGATTACGCCACGGAATGAAGCGTGTCAAAAGCGCGGTCCGTTACATGAATTATATGAATTCTTTTTTATAGCGGTATCGTCGAGTCAACGACGATGAGATCGCAATCAATCCAAGAACAGGGATGGAGAAAAAAATTGACACGTGTCTTCAAATCACACATTAATTATCATGTCCGGCGTAGACATTATTTTTTACTTGATTTTTCATCTATAAATAATTTAAAATATAAGATAACACGATGGAACTTATAATTTTATGAAAGATTAAATAAATAATAATCGTAATTAAAATAATTTCATTCATAGAATTAAAACGCAACGCTTTCTTCTTTCGATTTATTTAATATAGAATTAATATTAATATGAATCATCTTATTCAGAATTTATAATAAATTTTCATAATATATTTAATGCCATAAAAGCGATTTAATTACTAGCACAATAGCATTCTCTTCGATTTTTCCTGCATTCCATTTGGTATAATACAAAGCTTGATATCTCTAACGGTAGTTGCGCAATAATTACGAATGATATGTATTGAATGACCGAAGAGAACCGTATTTCATCGGAAGCTTTCTAAATTATTTGTTCTTTCATACAATTAGTTCGAGATCTAACTACCTCCCGCTCTTGACATTAAATAATGACATTCAAATTCGTATCAAATCAGAACGGAAGAGGAAACATGCGAGTGTACTTGTTCATTTTCTCGGGATGCGTATATTATCGGGGCGACTCTGACACTGATAATGAAAAAATGTGAGATAGAATGTGACGCATCTGCGTACGATAAGGATGTTCCAACTAGTTTCTGACCCGTAAAATTAGACACGTACGTGCATCTGGATATGAACAGACAAATACTCAATGAAACAATCCCTAACAATGAAAATTAAAGAAAATAAATAATATTAACATGCAATATATATATTTCATCATGTACGGTATTCGATAATTACAGAAGATAAGTACAAAAGATAATAGCGCTTAACGCTTGAATTTTGTAATACTTTTTGTTAGATAACTTTAAGAAAGGTTGAAATTGTCAGATCCATGAAATCCGCTCTGCTACTTTATAGATTATTGCGTCCATCTTATATCTTTCCGTTTTTATTTTCTGTCTATTAGACTTTAATGCTCTCCAGCATGGGGCGATGATAAATTGCGGTATATGAAATATCCTATCTTGAAAAGCCGCAATACAGATATATAGACGTTACTGCTTTCGAGTACTATAAGGAGGTCAAACCTGCTTCAAGATATTTCGCAAAGATTATCAGAGTAAGCGCACAAATCATTAGAGCTTATTGTTCTGTTTGTCTTTATCTTTACGCCGTCAGACTTTCGCTTTAATGTAATATTCTTTCTGTAAAGAGAGGTAAATAATGAAAGTCAAAATTGCTTTTCAAGTGCCATTAAACGTAATATAATATTGGGGTCGCAATGTGACCTCATCACGATTACCCGAATTTAACCGTAGTAATTGAGAGTTAAACTGGTTGAGTCTCATCTACGTGCACGACGAAACAATATGCCGCGCGTTTCCGCAACGGTTACGAGATCCGAAACGTTATAAACGGCCGATTCGAATCGCGCGCACGCCAGTATTAATCATCACGGTGGATCGCATTCATTCGCGAAATCAAAAGGATTGGTCGATACCGACTGACCAATCTCGCGTGAATTTTTCGGAAGTAGAACGCAGCTTCCGCCCACGTGAACACATACACACAGAGTGAACTGGCAAATCCTAGAAACAATAATAAGCAGCTCGGATTCTTCCCTCCAAAATGGAATTTGATTCATAGTACAAAGAAAACTAATTTTACTCTGACGTTTGAGTTTAGATTTCTTCTCCAACTTTTACGCGAGCTGTTCCAATATCTTAAAAGATCCTTTCAATAAATGTTTAAAGCATCGTTCTTTTTATACAATGCTATCATTATATAATTTCGAATTACTGAACTGAATTTTTTTTATTGTTCATATAAAGAAGGACATGTATCCCACTTTGAAACTGTATTTGATACATATTCATCGTTATGTATTTACAATTTGTCAAATATATGACAATAATTCATTCTAAGTTAAAAGTAAAGGCTACGTTTCAAATTTTAAAGCACGTTTATTACCAGCTGTAAAACAAGAACGACAGAAGAATTGTAAGACGAGAACTGCAAACTAAGAGAAAGAACGTCTCTTCCTCTCGTCTTCCGTCAGGGACTAGGGACTAGTCATAGCTATTCTAAACACGCCGACAGTTGACTTAAACGGGTCATCGAGGCTACGGCTAACGAATCGTCCAGGAAGAGATCGGCGACGCGAGAAAAGAAACGATCTGCCATCTGGATCGTCGATGATCTTATAAGCCGGCGTCATGTTATAAGCGTACGCCTTACGAGACAAGAAGCGCGAACGCCATTGCGTATTACGCGATCAGTAGTCCGCGGAATCGTATGCGAAATGTGCGTGCACAATTAGTACAATTTTTTTTTTCTGTACTCTTCGTAAGAAGCCCGAGAAAAGTGTGATTAAATTGTGAGTGCCCTTTAGAAGCTCTTCTCGTTTTAAAAAATCGCGTGCAATATTTAATGTCAGATCGTGTGCAATGATATGTCGAATATAAGTCAATTACACTGTTAAACTCGTAGTGTCGAATTATATTCAATTTGAGTTATTTTTAACTATTCCATAGGTCATCACTGCTCCTACTCAATATTGCATTAATTTGGACAAAAAGGAAGGTAAAATTTTGACTAACATGGAAAAGTTAAATTAGATAAATTAACAACATATTAAGTAAGGCTTACTCAATATGTCGCTAATTTTATCTCATTGTTTTAGTCAAATTAACCGAATATTGAGTAGAAACAGTGGCAAATCATAGAAGTTTACAGTGTATGATTAGATTGTGATTTAGTGACTGATAATACGTTAAAAGCTTTGAAAACGTGAGAAAAATGAGATTGCAACTGCAGCGAGTGGGAATCGCGTTTAGCTTGATGGTGCTGTTATCTGTATTTGAATTTTGCACGAGCAACAACGCTACCTGGATCAGCAGCCGCGACAAGACGACGCGCGTAGTCCGGAAGCTAAGAAAGGACTTCCGAAAGCTGAAGAAGCAAGAGGGAGCGTTAAAGCTGATAGGAGGCGAAAACGGCGAACACGAAGGTGCTAGAAAAAAAAAAGCTCATTTTATGCGAGATTTAATCTTTAAAATATCTGTAGACAACCGAGCGAGCGGCGGCCTCGTAAAATCATCGTTCGGAAAAGAATTACTTAAAAATTGCCGGGACTCGACTTGGCGTGGATAATAGACGGTAAATGCGATGATAACAGTAATAACAACACGGAACGCCTCCCGTTCAAGTTTCCATCTCGTTTTAACCCCGGGTTGAAATATCCCGCATAGAATTACGCGAATCGAGGAAGCGCCGTGACGTACGCGGAACAAAGGAACTTGGTCGTTCAGTCGGATCAATTGGTGCACCAATCAATTACGGGAGCATCCTCTCTCGCTTTTCTTACTACGACAGACCGAGTGTATCGATTGTACATACATACACCGACGAGACGCGCCGCAACGAGCGCGCCTCGTCTCGTAAATCCAGCTCGGGATGAAAGCGCGACGCGCAACTCGTTCGGGGGTTGATATTTTCCCCGCGATAAAGCGCGCGGCTGCAATATAAACGGGTTATAAATCTCTTTCTCTCTTTTCCCCTCTTTTCCCGCACCGTTTCGCCGGGATAAAGAGCCGAGGCTCGCCGGGTGCGCGCGCGAGCTTTATCGCGCGCGGCCGCTCAAGTCGCGCGATGACGATTAAAAAGAGGTCAACTCGAGGAAGATTTATGCCAACGACCATGTGTCAGAGCGCCATACGTCACGTACATACGTACGCGCAATACCGGGAATCGCCGGATAACATGGTCACCGTAAAATCAGACTGTAAAATAGGGTCGCGATCCCCGCGATGCCGGCCGGCTTCGCTCCTCGCTCGTGTATTGTTAAGACAGAAGGCCGCACTACTCGCGCCATTTTTCTTCCGTGTTTTATTGAGACAAACGTAAGTGATATTAAACAGCAGCGATAAAAAGCTAAAGCTTGAAGCTTTTAGCTAACGCGACCAAATAAACTGATATATCTATAGAAAAGAATCGATTTTCATTAATAAAAAGCACCATTCTCTAATTAATATTGATGTAAAATATTCGCAATGATTAAAATCCAATTATTCCATAAATTAAATATTAAGCGTCAAATGAAAAATTTATATAAATCGTATGTTTATGTAAATATAAGAAAACAAATTTCTTTGTAATTGTTTAAATCATCAATTTTAGTAATACTAAAAATTTGAATAAACTTGGTCTGTTAAATGTTTTCCATTGTCGTCATAAGAATGTCATTGCTACAGTGCTTTCTATGGTAAATGGAGAGTTTGCAAACACTTCCTCTTTATTGCGTCAGATTGCCGCAATAGGAAAAATGTAAGCACGAGATTTTATTGCTGTATGCACAGGAAACGTGGAAATACTTCACGACGGGAAGTGGGGCAGTATATGCGACGACGAATGGGACGACTTCGAGGCCAATGTGGTTTGCAAGCAATTAGGCTTTAACGGTGCAATTAAAGCAACGACTTATGGCCACTTCGGTCAGGCCAGAAGTGAGACGAGATATTTATTGTCTTTTCATCTTAAATCGCTGTCCTTTTTTCACGGTCGAGTCGCGGCGGGTTGATTGCCGAGGCGTGCAAGATCGTCTGTAACAAAAGCTTCGTTCGTTTATTCCAATTTATTGGTGGAGCTCGTAATACTTTTAGCGTATCGCTTTAACTTCTATCTCTGAAAAATCGATAAAGCAATAACATCATAGATATTATGTTTCCATTTATGTTTTACACTTTATTTTATTTCACTCTGCTACCTGTTCGAGCATGTGCGGTATTATTTTAACGGCTGACCCGATTAATTAAAATACAAAATACAAAGCGCGCGAATTTTTACATTAAAAATGCCTCGAAGGAAGATACTGGATGGATAACGTTTACTGCGATGGAACCGAGGTCGAACTCGCGAAATGCCGTTTCGACGGATGGGGCATTTCCGACTGCGGTAGCAACGAAGCTGCCGGCGTCATTTGCGCGCGCGACGAGGAAACGAGAGCATCGTCGTTACCAATCCCGCAAGAGAAGCCGCTGAAGACCAGAATAAAGGATACGCATCTGCAAGGCACAGCTTTACGATTATCCGGAGGACGCGTACATTCCGAGGGCCGAGTGGAAATTAAATTGGGCAGTGCAGGTAGCAAAATATTTATTCCGAAATCTTCATAACCATAACTATCATAGTTTTGAAAAATTGTTAAAAAATAAACTAATTACAATTGTAATTTTGAGCACAAATTTTAACATTGTCTCTAAAGATTTAATAAAAACGTGAGTTATAATTAATTAAGAGGAGAGAACGACGATTTATGTGAATATAAATAACAGGTGTTTTCTCGCACTATTAAATTGCCAAAGCAAAAATATATTTTATAAAAATATATAAATCTCAATACTGTTATTTAATAACGAGTTATTAAATAACAGTATTGAAATTTACAATAACTTGTTATTTAAATAACTTTGAAACACCAGGGAGAAAATTTGTGATATTGCGAACTCGTTAGACACGCGAAATTCGCGCGGCCACTCGATTTCAGATTGGGGTGTCATTTGCGGTGACAGTTGGTCCACTCTCGAGGCCGCCGTGGTTTGCCGTCAATTGGGCCTCGGTTACGCCTCTGACGCGGTACAGACTAATTTCTTCGGCAATGGGGAAACGATCCCGATATCAATCAGCGGGGTACAGTGCAATGGGAACGAAGGGAATTTGGCAGAATGCCTGCACGACAAGGTTGCAGATTGCCCAGGTATTTTTATGTCTTCGATGAGATATTTATGAAATATCAGTATTAATATCCATATAAAAAAATAGAATAATAAAATAAAATAAAAAGAGAATAACAGTGATTTTTATAAAATTGATAGAAAACTTTTTAAATCAGAATTATTTCATAATCGTTGATACATTTATCAGCGTATTCCAAAGATTAATTAAAGTACCTCTGTAGGAAAAATATTCCATAAATATAAAAGAAATAGGAAAAGTTTGCGGAAGTTATTTTGTTGTTATCAGACTTGCTTGAGAAATCAGTTATGACAAAAGTCAGAAAAAAGAATGTTAATTTATTATTGTAATTACAAAATAAATTTTAAAACAAAGTTTCTTTCGATTTAATTCATATTCTATATAAATCTAACAGGAAAAATTTTGTCTCTTAATTTTCATCTTCCACGCATTATTTGTCAAATACATTGTAAATAAAAAAAAATTAACATACAAATCTAAAACAGGAAACAACACAAGGCATGTGATTTTCTTAAAAAACAAGTACGAAGTTAGCGGTTATCATCGTGTAAGAGTCAATACGAAGTAATCTCGACATAATTAAATTTTAGGGACAGCTGAGAATGTGGCAGGGGTGGTGTGCTATCGGGAGATGGCCGATCTCGTGATCGATCACATCGAGCTGATGCGTACAGCGCATTTGGAGGACCGTCAGCTCTATTGGCTGCAATGCGCGATGGAGGAGAATTGCGTGGCTTCGCAGGCCTACAAGACGCAACGCGAATCCGAAAATTGGTACCTGGAGACGAGACGACTGTTGCGCTTCACCGCGAAAATCTTGAACGTAGGCACCGCCGATTTCCGTCCGTCTGTGCCTAAACACTTATGGGAATGGCACATGTGTCACATGTAAGTCGACAATAACGACGGAGGATCGAGCGCCGATAGCGGATCGTTATCCGCTCTATTTTGATTAATAAGTGAGATATTCTTGGTGTAAAAGTACTTGTCTGCTAACGAGTAACAGCCGAATATCTGAAATCGATGAGTTATATAAAGTAGCTTCAAGTTTGGATTACGTTAAATTATTTGGAATATAACGGTCGAGCACAAAGAAACCCTAATAAAAAATAAAACAAAACTCTGAAATAAATACAATTTGAAATAAAATTGGTAGAAACTATATTTATGAAAAATTCTGACAAAAGAATAAAACATTTTAATTAGTCTAAAATGTTAAGCGAGGAATTCTATTTCGTAATAAACGATTTCAATTGAATTTATGTGATTATTTAAACTGTTGGAATTAAATTAGGCAATTATTTTCACAATGATAATTTATTTTGACGCGGGTAAGAAACATTAATTCCGAGGCAACCATTTTCCGTTCGCAGGCATTATCACTCGATGGAAGTATTCGCCACTTTCGATGTAATCGATTCGAGCGGCAATAAAGTCGCCGAAGGCCACAAAGCGTCCTTCTGTCTCGAGGACAATCAATGTATGCCTGAAGTCGAACCGAGGTAAAAATCGTGATAATGCGTGATAACGATCGCAGGTCCCTATTTTCGCGCGTGACACGCGACACGTCTATATGTAATTTTAATGTCCTCCCCCCCCTCCTTATTCTTTTCGCCTTTAATCACGGAATAGTCCTAATCGCGGTTAAATCCGCCTATTAATCGAAGTTCATAATTTGAAATGTCGTTACCGTTTTAGATACAAATGCGCCAATTACGGAGACCAAGGTATTTCCGTTAATTGCAGTGACATTTACAAGCACAATATCGACTGCCAGTGGGTGGACATTTCCGAGCTCGAGCCAGGGCATTATACACTCAAGGTACAGTCGTAATAAAGCCATTTTCATAAATATCGAGCAAGAGATCTCCCTGCGAGTTCGCGAGTGCATTGCGGATTTCGACTTCGCAGAGAATGCCGCGATGAGACGAGCTTTCTTTTGTTTTCAGGTCGCAGTGAATCCCGAATTCAAAGTTGGAGAGATGTCGTTCGATAACAACGCGGCGATCTGCCGTTTGCTTTATACGGAAACTTTTGCAACTGTCCACAGTTGCATATTGGGACGTCCTTGACACGATGCGCGCACACGATTGCGGGAATTTTTCTAACTGGGGACAATCTACGGGGACAATCTACGGGGTGAAAGATTTATGTCGGGCGCATTGGCGTTGACTGGACATGACGACACATGAGGCGACACATTGTGACCTTGCGACGTATAGATTCGCGAATGAATTTCACAGTTCAGAAACAAAACTTCAATCGGAATGCGAGACGCATCGTGAAATTAAAAACTGACAGTTGTTAGAATGAATGGGAAAAAAATCCGGATGTCGTTTTAAAATTGTTACACTAGTTGAGGGATTCATATTTAGATGTGTTCAGCGTATTCTTATACGCGTATATCTATAACTTTATAAGTATTTCCATTGAAATTATAGTATATAGAAATTATAGTTAATTATATTTAAAAGTAGCTGATATAAAAAATAAAGATAATTTTCAAAGACAGACTCAACTTTAATTTCCATTATCTGTAAACTGCTATGATCCTATATTTATCTGTAACACAAATTCGAATCTACAAAAACGTATTTTATTTTATTATACTAACTTAACTATATTTTATGCAATAAATTAAATTACTCCATACAGACAAAAACGCTAGAAAATATATTAAGAATTATACAGAAAATTTAAGAATAATTTTAATCTTTGATGTTTCGCATATTGGATCTTTCGTTCCACATTTTTATTACACCACATATGTCTCTTTTATTATTTCCCATCAACTCACAGACTCGGTGCAATTATAATGATAGTCATTTAAAAAAGGCATCTTTCTTGCCCACCGAATAACCGGTCTCTGTTCTCGGCTTTCTAAACCCTATCGTCTCCATTCACGCGACTTTTCGGATAATCACAGAGCATTGTGGCGCGATCCTAGCCAGGTAATTACTAACGCGGCTCGGCTATATAGGTGGCTAGGCCTGTGCGCGCCTAGGAAGAAGCAACCGGCTGTGCAGATCGAAGCTACTCGACGGCCAGCCACTTCCTCGGCTAGCATGCTAGCCGTGTACGGAATCACAAGTTTCGGAGTCTAGGACCGAATTTATAGACATCCTCCGGCCATGGAACCGCTCTAGATTCGTCCGCGCGACTCTCGCCTTCAATAAAAGAAAAAATGAAGAGGACTCCCAGAACAATAGACGAAACGTCTTGATAAGAATTCGAAGCGATCTTCCGAGGGAGGTCCCGATAGTACCCTCCCGAGAGATTGCCTAATCTCGCGTGCGCGGCAACGTTAATTATGACCCCCGGGAAAATGACTATCGCAGGCGTATCAGGGATACAAGCTCGCTCTAGGCTGAGTCTAGGATAGAGGCGTACTGTGTCACGCTCGAATACCACGTTGGATAATATCGACTACCTGCTACCTGCTAGCAGGTGTTCCCATACAGATATATCTACAGCTAAGACGATCGTGCATGTATTCTCTTATTCCTATATACAGAGTGTCTCGATACTACTCGACACAAACATGTTAAAGAACTTTATGAAGACGAATGTTAATTGCTCGCAAATTGTGAACACTATAAAACAATCGTGATTTTTCAATTCTCGATTGGAAACTCTCTAAACTCTCAAAAGTTTCTTTTGCGAATCTGACAATTTTTAGAGCGCTCTGAGTAATGTATGACAAAATAATCGGAAACTAAACATTTTAAGAGATATTTTACATTTTATTATGTAAAATATACCAAGATAAAATACAAAAATGTTTACAAAAATATCAACTCTATTCATTTTATTATTTAAACTTGTTTAGTTTCGAAAATTCTACGTCGCGTCTATAAAGTGATCAACCATTTGAGAAAAAAAAAACAAATATTTAATATTTCAGAGCTGTCAGAAAAAGTTTGGACGAAAATTCCTTATAAAAATATTTCTGCCAATCTCATTTGGGCCGTAAATTGTCACAAGGAATATAAAATAATTATAACAGTCGTCGTAACATTTGCCCAGTGTTTTAGGCGAATTAAATCCGTGATCACGAAGGCGCGGCGTCGTAAAATAAGCTCGTGAAAATTAAGTTAACTTCGTCCTTACGCCGATTGTCGGTCTTCTTCTCAACGAAAAAACAGCCTGGCAGGTCGGAGAGATGATTAAACTCCATCGTTCCAACTTCAATAAAATTAATGTCAAACGCCATTTTTTAATTACTTGCAAGATTACGTAGAGCAAGATGACGTTTTACAGTATCAATCTCACGTTTAATAATAATATTAATAATGCCTAATATACGAAAAAATAGTAGTAATAATAATTGTATTTACAATTACTGAAGAATAAGAAATTTTTTAGTATAAGTTATAAAGCAAAGTTTAATATAATAGGTATATTAACTAAATTCTATCCAATTTCTACTTGAATCTTTTTACGCAATGATATTTAAAAAAAATGAACTGTCAATTACGCATGTTCAGCACGAGCAACGTGACTGATCATATAATTCATTTAAGAAAACATAGGGATAGTCCGACAGGGCTACGGCTTCCGTAGAGCATCGAACGTTCCGTAGTGTCGCGGCGACTTTTACCTCGCACGCGTAACGATAACCTCGCGACGACCATCACACCTTGGGGATCACAATCGTTCGAAGTACAATTTTTCAAAGTGACTAAACCGCCGAAAATAATTTATCAAACGCTGCGGGACAAGTTACGTTCGAAGCGGTGAAACTTTCCAAGGGGTGGACACTCCTCAACGATGTCGTCCGAAGGGCAGTCAGTCGCGTGCACCTCGACGGAAATTATATTCGCAGAGTAGAATTTTTCCAAGCGACAAGATTATCCAGGAGGGAAGATCGATATCGAAGTTAAGGCTTCTGAACCTTTAAGTCCGTCAACCAAGCGTAAAATAGACCCTGACGTTCACCGGTAATCACAAAAATTGGAACAGCAAAGGTAAAGCGGGGTCCGCGTGTTTCGTACCGATTGTTAAATGACGCGAAGTGGCGCTTGTCACGCGACATAATAAATGCCGTCGAAATTAATGTTCGAGAGAGCAGAGAGACGGAACTTTCGTGAAGAATGCCCTTTATGCTAAACGATTCTTCGCGACCTATATAAGATTATCTGAATCACAATTGTTGAGTGCTGATTATTTCGGTTAATTAAAATAAATAACAGAAATATATAATAATACGAATATATAAAATGATCTCATTTTAATATTACTTTATTGTAAAATAAATAAATAATAATTAATGTATGAGAAATATGAATTCTAGAAATTTTGCTAATTAATTTAAAGCTATGAATAAATAATTCAAATAAAGGAATATTTGTGATACATATTTCATTTGCCAGAGTTCATAAATTATTTATGTCTTGATGATAAATTAAACAATGGCGAATGATATGCTCATTAAGGCTATGTTCTTGCTAAGCACTGCTCTGTTAACTTTGAGCATAAGTGAGCAAATACTATGTCCTGAAAACAGTATATTATTGGAGACTACGGGTGATGCTATTTTAACCGGTAAGCGATATTCAACAATATTTCAATCAATTAGATCTAAATCTCTAACAATTTTTTGAATATAATTTATATTTATAGAGAAATTCGTTTATTTACACTGTATTGCTAATTTTGGAAAATAAAAAGCAGTAAATATAATCTTGAATAATATATATATTATTATCTTTTACAATTAAAGTAATTTTGAAAATTGTACAATAATTATTTCTTTTATAAATTTGTAAATTATATTTTGTAAATTATAATTATAAATTATTCCATAAATCTAAATTGCATATATTTTCTACGTATAAATGAAAAAACTGTGGATTTTTTAATTTTTCTGTTAAATACTTTTCTCATTAATAAGAAAAATTTATGACAAACTTTTATGTTTTCTTTTTCTGACTTTTGACGATTGGGCAACTATTCGATATTCAATCAGTCTTCGTGAATGCCAATTATGGACAATACTGTAATGTATCGTCATCCAAGGGTCTCCAACAAATTTTGACGATACTACACGTAGTACGAACTTTGAATAAATATGATTACATACTAGGTGTAAAATTAGGTAAGTCAAATGACCACTTATGTGCGTATCTGTTAAGTCAGTACTGGGCAAAAAAATAAATTATAAATAAAAATACCGTAAAATAAAAATTTGTGATAATTGACGATTAAATAAAAACTCTCGGTTTATTTTTGTAAAAAAAACTTCATTAAGTAATTTAAAAATTAAAATTTTTTGAAGAAATTAAACAATTCTTTTTATGTATATACTTTTGCATTTTAATTATTAACTGAGAATACAACTAAGATATTTAGATATTAAATGATAAATAATCAATTAAGACAATATCATCGCAAATAAAATTACTTAGAATTAAAAAATATATCTCACAATCAGCAAATATATCAAAAATGTGTCAAAATGTTTTTTAGAATCTCAAGATGCACCTAGTTATCACGTTACAGGGTCAAGATAATCCTTAAAGTGTATGCGAGGTATATATTCTCGTGAATAATAATCGTGTATATTACACAGGGCTAAGAATCTTCGACACGTGTCATGATAGGATTACGGTGTTTAGACAAGTTTTGCGACTAGCGGTCGAACAAAGTTGCGCGCCAGATTACGAGATGGGTGTGTTAGTGCCATCCCGATACGGACATATGATGGATTATCTTCGCGATCACGGCAATCTGCCAATAGGCATTTACGAGGAACGGGATTTTACGGTACCTATGATCGATATTCTGACGCATTATCTGAGCACCAGATACAGGATCGTCGATCTGTTGTACACCAACGCGGACTCTGTACTCGATCGTTTCCTGGAAGTTACCAAGGACGCTGGGGTATGCGTGAAGCGAAGTGACATGCGCGTCAACAGTGACAGGTACGCGAACGTCACGGAAATAGTGACAGTCGCAATCGGCGAGAGAAATGACGTGTTACGATGGCTGGGAGAGAATGAAGAATCGAGGGGATCAGGAGAAACGTGGCTCCTGCTGCCGCTCGATAATTGGGATATTGATGGCAAGTAATTTTAGGTATCGACGGGAGAAATTTCGAGGGGATACTAATTTAATTATTGCGCGATGATACATTTTATAAAGCAAGTCTACTTTTTTCTTATTAAAAGGAAAATTATTTATGTACCGCCGTTATAAATTTAAAGCAACTTGTTATAAACGTAGGAAAATTAATCTAAATTAATGCCAACTATTACATTAAATATTGACGTCAAGTTATGCTTGTAACAGCAGTTACATTACCCAAGTTTAGCCGTGGTAGTTGGGAGTTAAGAGATAGTTTCGCCAACATCATTTAACTTTAACCTTAGTTTGAGTGGCCCTTTGTTTCTGTCAGGAATTAAAGCTAAAACGAGACAACAGGACAGTTAAACTACAATTAAAGTTAATCGATGTTGCTACAACCATTAAACAAATTAACTCACGCAAATTTAATGCAATAAGGAACTCTCAACAACGTGCAAAATTGAAGTGAAAATCTGTTTATGTTTTATAGAGATCTTTCTTCTTTTGAAATTATTTCGATATGTTCCGACAGTTTATATACTACCGCAGCCCATATTACCACAATGATTCTAAATATTCACCTCCGAAATTTTGATGCAAGAGATATTAATCTAAATTTAGCGGGCGCACGATAACGTCTTCAACTTTCCAGATATCATACCATCCGGATCGTATGTCATTAAGCCGGAAATTCCTCGTTCCGATCTTGGCGAGTTCTCAAGCGCGGGCGAATTCTTGGTGAACTCCAACGACTCAGTGAACCACTCCCCGTATCTCCTCGACATTGGGAAGGCCGTCATCGAGCTGGCGGAAATCTTCCAGGATGTCCGCAAGAGAAACTGCCCCATCGATAACGAGGAGAGCATCATCGTGACACAATCCCCAGAATCGCAACGGAAGATTCGCGATTTCGATGTCTACGGGATTCTCCACATGCAACCGCGGTCACACACGGTGAGATACGTGGTCGCCACGAAGACGCAGCACGAGCTCATCGACGTCGCTTTTTACGAGATCGAAGTGTCCAAATTACGTGTTCTTCCGAGGAGGACGATGTCCGCAAAGCCGGGGCTCTGTTTGGAGCATCTCGTTAAGAATTGCGAGAACTGCACGAATTTTCAAAGGCACGGTGTTACGAAAGGTATATAAAATGATATAAATATAATATTATGAATATAGAAATCGTACGATTCGCCATTGAATTGAAATCAAGCTATCTCGTGATGTAACTTGATGAATATTAAAACCTATTTTTCATTAGTTCAATTAGTTTAATTAAAATTTTTACGATTTTTCCATCTACGTTTGCTTTTCTAAAGCTCTCTCTCTCTCTCTCTTTCAAAATTATAACTGTCGAAAATTATATTAAATCACATATGCATATTTTTTTCGAGAAATCAATATCGTTTGCTTTTAACGTATTAATTAATTTAACATTTTAGTGGATGTCATCAGTAAAAGGATCCTGAAGAATAGCATCTACGTTCCTGTTTTCCTAATCGCCGTCTTATGCGGCGCTCTTGCGTGCTGCGTCATGACAATATTTATCGTTCATCGTTTTGCGACTGAGGAAATACTCGACGGCAATCCGGCTCTCACAATCGTCCTCGTCCTGGCCAACCTGTTTACCCTACTGACAGCACTGCTCTTCTGCGTGACGGACGATTATTTCGGCGCGGAGAATCTAAATGCCTGGAAGATCTTCCTCACCACTCTCACGTTCGGCCTCACGTTCTCGATCATGCTCTCGAGAGCACTCTTCCTGACCTTGTCCACGGGCGGTGTTTTTATCATTCACATTAACGGATACCTGCAGAGTCTCATGGCGCTCTTCATGTACGGCGTGCAAATCGCCGTGTCGGTTATGTTTTACGTTCTGAGCACAATGAACTCAGCCATGGTCGCCAGGAGCCTCATCTTTATTGCGTTATTAGGTATATTGATTGAATTGTTTATTGAGTCTACATTTAACTTATGCGAGCGACTGTGATTGAAGTCATTATAATTTTTCATTAATTTCTGAATCTTCTAAATAAATTATTTCTTTTCTTGGAAATCTTGATGAATTTTTGTCTCATTCTGATTTCTATCTAACTTTCTAACTTAATATTGATATTATATTAATTATTATGCGTTCTATTATTATCATGCGTCTTATATATCTATCTTGATATATAAAATTTCATGTTTCAATAGTTTTTAAAATTAATGCCAGAGGCAATTATAATGTTACTTTATTAAAATAAAAATTTTAATATTCCAGGATATGATATATTTTTATTAATTGGAATGTTCGTTGCTTGTTACTGCATCCGAACACAACGCAATTATCACGAGGGAAAATGCTTCTTCGGCACTGCTGTTGGTCTGCTAATAATATGGACAATATGGCTAATGTGTTTTATGTTGATGCAACCGGAAAATCGTGATGCAATCGTTTTCTTCGGTACAGTTGCCACAGCTTACGTAATTATTTTCGGTATCTTAACACCAAGGATTTATTACATGGTCACGCATGAACCCAGACGAAAAAATTCGGAACAAACATTTGATCCTGTTAATTTACCGACCGACTCGATTGTTAATACGATCGTCAGACAGGTCAGGACGCTGCATATTCTTTCTCTATTATTAATTATTAAAAATAATGAATTTTTTATATTAATATTCTTGAAATTATCATTAACTGTGCTATCGATTATTATAATTCCAATTATAAATTTATTTAACTTTCTTAATTGAATATATTATATTATGTGAATTTATTATTTATTATTTATTAATTCATTAAATTTATTTTTTTAAAATTTAAGTTTCTCATTGATAATAAAGGAACTTGGTTTGCAGTCGCGTTTCTCCTACGATTACGCTTATCCTGCTCGAGAAAGCCAGGTTTTACGAGTGCCATTAGCATATCCAAATTACTATGGTAATTCAACCCCGAACTCGAAATATCTCGAGAGATGTAGAAGTCCAACTCACTACGAAATGCCTGTACATAATAATTACGAATGTCATACGGAAATAAAGGAGATCGACGCTACCTATGCCACGCCACAAATATACATCAAGAATACGAAGGTAAATATTCATTAAGCCGCGAAGAATTAATCAAATTTTTTTTTCATAAGCAGATAACATTATTTTTCTATAACGTGCTTAATGTACATACGATTTATGCATATATTCAGAGATAACATGATATTAACGATAGAATTATGTAAAAATTCGTCAAATGTATATACATAATCGCAATGTGGAAAATTTTTTCAATTTCCAGTCTCTAGCAACAAATGACGTCATTTACGCGCAGCCGAGGATCTGTAAATCTCAGAGGATAATACTGGAAAAGAGAAGTAATACAGAAATCACTTGTAATAGAGATAATTCTTCACCTAGCCCTAGGCTACATGTCGAAATGTATCCCATGAGATACACCAGCCCAACGAATATGGCGAGAAAACGAAGAATTAACGAGGAAGAAGATGAAGACGAAGAAGAAGAAGAAGAATATGATGAAAAAGATCAAGAAGACGAATGTGCCAGCAGAGTTACCCGTTTTTGATACATTTATTTAACTTAATGTTAAAATTTTATCCACATATCCTTATAACTTATTTTTACCTTATCACTTTTCTCTGTTGTATCTCTTTGGAAGATCTTTAATTTGTCTAATAATTCTAAGACCCGTATTTATAATCGTTATGTAAATCACGTATTAAAAAGCGTATCAAGTAAAATGCTTGAAGTACAATTCTGAGACACAAATGGTACAAACGATACAATCACATTTCAATTGTGAAAAACGGAATGATTATTATTCCGACATAATAACTGCAACCGTTAAAATGTTGTTTGTAATATTACATGATTCTCGCGATATTAAACGGCTTTTTGTAAATGATATAAAAAAATTAAATGATCAATAAATAAAAATTAGGATAGACTATGAAAATATCTTATTTGTAATAATGATATATATGTTCAATAAACTAATAATTATAACAAATTCTAAGATTTAAAGATCTAGTCTATCCATTTTAAAATAATAGATCTCTATGCGATATATTTATTTTTGTATTATTTTCTTTTTATTTTATACATATATGTATAATTTTATATATATATACCATATATGTATATATAAATTTATATTTACATTACATATATCCGATACAATTTTTGCACAAATCTATTACCTTAGTAAATATTAAAAATAACACGTCACTCACCAATACGATGCGCAGTGGTGGAGTTGTGACTGAAATTGCATCGGACTGTAAAATAAGAAAAAGAACGATCAAAATAATTTAGATCTAAGAAGAATTGTTATTATCAGCGCAAAAAATATTATTATTTTATTATTTTACGTGATTATTATTTTTGCGAATAACGAGGAAAATAAAAGATTTACTACTCACTCCATAATTGCTCCACCGTCGCCCGATGCCGCGCCCAGGCCTCCACCTCCTCTCAGATTCCTTCTCGCTGCTCGTACACAACGGTCGCGAAAACACGATTAATTACGACCGCGCGTGTTAATCATTATAATAAAATAATCGCTCGTACTTTGAACGGCACTCCCGACGATAATTACACGCGACGCGCTACCTGCCGACTCGAGTTTCGCCGCGTGAATGACATCTCAGCTCACGGCGGTCTTGTGTATCAAAACAAACACGAAGGCCGTGCAAGTCTCGTCGACACGTAATATTTAACGTACTCTGAAAAGTAAAAAAATGCATCTTAAATATTTCGTTTTTTTTTTTCGTTCCAAATTTATTAAAAATATATGACTAATATAGGGCGCTTTTAAAACAACTCGATTCGTATATTATTTCGCGTAATCAATCGCGAAATGGTATGTAAATTAAAGTTAAATTACATTTAATTACGTTTACCTTAAACCGAAAATTCAAAACGCAATACGAAGCTTATTCGTACCTAAGCATCGCTACGTCGTGATAATTAATTGTCCATTATCGCGAAACAATATAATTTATTACTCCCGTTCTCTGTTCCATTTGGATTCCTATTCCAAATAAAATTAATCACACGAAATACCTGCTTCGCGATAAACAGTCGTCCCGATATACATTTACGAGTCCTTAATGACAAAACTAATTATCGCAACTTATTCTGTAATCGTAAATACGACGGTGTTTGGTATTCGCTAATACATGTTGCGGTCAAAGGGGTAATAGCACGACGATACACGCGGAACGGATCGCACAACAATCTGCCCGCTCGAGTTTCACTGTGCAAATGGTAGCGCCGCGACCTTGCGTAAACACACAGTGTGCTACACTGCAATAATAAACATCAAGGTCGCGTTGTTATTACCATCAGCGGATTGTTTATTGCCTCGAAATATTTAATGCTTTGTAAAATAAAATCATGCTAAATAATTCCGTTCCTTGTATTTCGATAAGTAAGACTGTTATCGCACATTTTACGCCTTGTTTTACAAACTAATTAGCGTTGCTTAAGATAACGATTAATTCCATTCAATTAAAAGAGCATTTTGAAATGAAAATATCGTTACTTGAATTCTAATTTACAAAAGAATTCGTTTCAATTTAATTGATATACATATGAACGAACATGTCCTACCTATATTGATAACTACCTAAGCTATCTGAGCCAAATTATCACAACGTAACGAATAAGATATGAAAATTATTTGCTATTTTTTGCTTCTAAAATTAATTTTTTGTTTTAGTTTTTAAAAAGTTACAAGAGGCTCGATAGCCCATATTAAGTAACCTTTTAAAAAGTGAAGCAAAAAAGTTATTTTTAAAAGCAAAAAATAGCAAGAAATGAGTAAACAATTTTTATGTTTTATTGGTTATTCTCGCAATACGAAATAAGCCAAGCGAGAAAACCAATCAGCATCGCGAAAAAGAGGCAACAACACTTCGTGACTTTGAAATACCTATTTAACACGCCTATTTTAAGAGTGGATAACTTAATTAATTGTTCCATTAAAAAAAAATTATTAAATCCATCATTTGCATTGTTAAAATTTATACTTCTATTCCTCGAGAAATAATTTTAATGCTTTAAAAATCTATTGGACATCAAACTCTTCATATAAATATTCGTCTCTTCTAATATAAGACTTAAAAACTATTGCACATACATACATACATCAGTTTTTCTCAAGAATCGATTATTGAAACCATTTGAAACCATATTGAAATAAAATTCAAATTGTGTTTCAAGACATTCTTCATCTTTAATGAATCGCGCAATTGCAAATACGATATTTTAAATATTATATTGATTTTCAAGACCTATGCATTAAACTGTATTGTACCTCAAAATTTCAGTTAAATTCTTTAGCAGAAATGCAATTACAAATACGAACGTAAACCCTACCAAACATTGAACTTCCTCATAATTATTGACAAGCTCGTTGACTAATTCGGCAACGCAGGTTCCGCGCTGCATTAAGCGAGGAGGACACGAGTGGAAAGCTGCGCCGTACATGGCGCAGAATCAATTTGGCATGTACCTCAACGTCAAAATTGCATTATGGTCGATCGTAATTTCGCAAGCAGGGCACAGGTGTATGTTCCGCAGGAATATCGATGACGAGATAGCGAGGTAGCGGACATACAACAAAGGGACTCGCGAAAATGAAGTTTGCGTTCACCGCAGTGCGAGGTATGGGAGGACAATTCGTCATTTGCGCACGAACGTTTTATTCCTTTTTTAATGTTTTTCTCGATGACGCTAGATGCAAAATATCTTAATTAATTCAGTAACATATAAAGGCACGTTTTATTGTTAAAATCTTGAACTTTAACAACGAATTGCTTACGGATTTATAATTTATATTTTTGAAAAACGTTGAGACATCAATAATATTGAAAAATAAGGATACACAAATAAAGATTCTATAATTAATAGTTCTCACAAATTAATATTTGAATTTTGAGTTTTTAAATGGTATTTTTTTTTAATAATGAAATTTAATAAATAATGTGCGATATAATATCGATTATACACTAATTATCTATAATTTAAAAATTGTTTAAGATTAATCATGATAATTGTATAATAACTCAAGTTTGTAATAAAAAAACTTGATCCGAATCAAATTTCCGATTGTCAAATTTTTAATCCTGACCGATCGCATATGTAGTATATGTATCGCATATCCGAAGAAAAAAAAAATATACGCAACCCTCCGAAAATTCTATCCAACGCAACCCCCTTCGTCGATCACGTCACCTTCCTACGGTTTTTCGACCACATACGCCAAGGTTTATTTCCACATCATAAGACCACCATGAAAACCGCGAAAATCGGAGCGGCTGGCGACGACCGATAAGTCGCCATAATGGAGATAAATCGAAAAGTGCATCGGCTCGTGAAACGGTGAGCCATCCGGACCAACCTTTGCGTTGCCCCCCATGAAAAAGCTTCTGCGCAAGGACGAGCTCCAGCAGCTATAAAAGCCCGCACGAAACTCGTCCGCTTTCCAGTCACGTTTAGAACGGCCTTTCAAGTGACAAAAAAGAGAAAAGATAAGAGAAATTCAAGGGAAACTACTTGAATTACGTGCTTATCAGGCCGACGAAAAGGGAGAAAGAAAGAGAGAGAGAGAGAGAGAGAAAGAGAGAGAGACGTGAAATTTTTCGAAATTTAGACAAGAAATTTCAAACACTAGATTGAAGAATACAAGAATACAAATAACTAGATTGAGAAATACAGACTGTCCCAAATAATACCTTTCTGAATAACGGAGCCTCATCTATCTAATTTACATTTCATTTTTTTTCTCGGAAAGTTATTTTGCAGCTTTAATGAATAGACCATTAAAAAATTTTACTTTACGTTTTTCATAATTTATTTCAATAAAATTATCTATCTAAATCGTTACCAACTGAAATTATTGAGAATTAAAAGCTTATTGTGCACAGGCTTTTATCAAAGATAGATTCTCTAAATTTTTCGTGAATACAGTGATCCTTAGTGTATTCGATTTTCTTTTCACTTTACATCGAGATCGATGATCAAGGATGAGATTTGGCAATCTGACAAACAGTCGCATGATCACCGTCGCAGTGGTCTATATCAGCCTCTTCCTGGATAATGTCCTGTTGACGGTAGTCGGTAATTACGACTGAATCGAAAGAGGGAGAGGACAAATCACGGGCTAAACAATTTGCTGATTCGGAAATGTTTCAGTGCCGATTATCCCCGATTATCTGTGCACGCTCGACGCGAATACGACCGCGAGCGCCGAGGAGGACGAAAACGGTCGAGTGGGATTACTGCTGAGCTCGAAGGCTCTGGTCCAATTAATTTTGAATCCCGCCGTGGGCACTCTCACTGGCACTCTCGGCTACGCTAGACCTCTGTTCCTGGGAAACCTCAGCCTCTTGCTGGCTGCTTTGCGTAAGTTATGCACGACACTCTCATTCCGTATCCGCGCCTTTCCAATGAATAGAACTTCATCGTTCATCCGTAACGATTCGCTCACGATCTCGCGGAAAGAGTTGCTTTATAAATAAAATAGAATAAAAACGGATATCGAAAAAATATTGCTAAAAGTTGAATTTGCATGTTGAATTTTTCAATTATTTTTTTTGAGTAAATTTAATTTTGCTTTTACGGAGCTGCCGTTTGTTAATTCAACGCCTGAAGTTAAAGGCTTCTAGCAAACGAAGGCGCGCTTCTGTAAACTTGAGTTTTCATTGTTATCGCAGTGTTCGCCTTCGGACAAACGTACGAGATACTGTTCTTGGCTCGGAGCATTCAAGGTGTAGCTTCAGCGTGTATAGCAGTTTCCGGCATGTCACTAGTCGCCTCACAATACTCCGAGGAAGACGAAAGATCCAAAATCATGGGTTTTGTTCTTGGCAGTATCGCCCTAGGCGTTCTCCTCGGCTACCCGATCGGTTCCGTACTTTACGATCTCGAGGGAAAAATGGCACCATTTCTATTGGTGTCTTGTTTCATCATTGTAGTAATTTGTAATTAATTCTTTAAAATTGAAATTTGCGGAAAACGTATTCCTTTGCATGAAAATAATAAAACGTTGAAACGCATTATTTTTGCAGGTCTGCAAATTTTGACATTAGATGTTCAGACAGATGCCAAGGTACATATATTCATTATTTTAAAGCATTAATGAAAATATAATTAAGTTAATATTACATTTATAAAACACAATAGGAATTCATAAAGGAAAGTTTATAACACGAAATATGTTCAAATATGTACTATTAAATTAATTCATGACTCTCAAGAAACTATCTCTCGTATAATAACTTTAGAATTTGCAATTCTGTCGTTTTTTAAATGAGTTTTAGCTGTCACAATATTGCAATAATTATATTATTCCAAAAATTTTAAATAATAAATTAATTTCTCGTACTTTATGCGATTTTATATTCATTAAAACCAAATTGTTCAATTAAATTTTGTTGTTTCATACATATCAGCCAAATGAGCAGCAAACTACTTTTCTGCATTTACTGTCTAATCCACATATCCTCATTATCTCCGGTGCAATTTGGTGCTCGACGTCACCAATGGCGATATTAGAACCGTGTCTACCGATTTGGCTTCGGACTCACATAAAACCTAAGGTATGTGACAAAAAAACTAGAAAAATATCAACAGCAAGCTCGTCTGTTGTAACTAATCCAATTTTATAAATTTATTATTTATAAATTATAAATTTATTATTTATATTATAACTTTATTATCACAATGAACAATATATAAAGATGTCAAAATTCCATTAGATTAATGAACGCTAATGAAACTAATTGTAAGCATAAGAAGTTAGAAACCTAATTTAATCGTTTAAATAACGTTCCCTGCTAGTGTCGCTGCAAATTCTGTAAAAATACGGAAAAGTACTGCGTCTTTTAATAAACATTCCTTGCAGAAATGGCAACTGGGCACGGTATTCATACCGGATAGCGTGGGCTATTTAATCGGGACCAATTTCTTCGGCGTGATAGCGTATCGTTACGGGCGCAGCAAAGTGGCAATCCTAGCTATGTTCGTGGTCGGCGTTAGCGCCATTCTAATCCCATCGGCGAGCACAATGTCGCAGTTGATATTCCCACATCTGGGAATGGGTCTGGGCATCGGCGTCGCGGATGCAGCCCTAGTGCCGCTGCTGGCCAGCTTG
The DNA here is from genome assembly GCA_011636635.1 of Tetramorium simillimum. Lineage (NCBI taxonomy): Eukaryota > Metazoa > Arthropoda > Insecta > Hymenoptera > Formicidae > Tetramorium > Tetramorium simillimum. The sequence continues at coordinate 39,882 of VBVQ01000003.1, read as the reverse complement.
GTGGACCGAAATGGCAACTATGGACCGGTTTATTCGATCCAACAAGTGGCTGTCAGTTTAGCTTACTCCTTAGGTAAAATCGACCGGAAAATTAAGACTGCTGGTAAAAATAGAACTGAAGGAAATAATTTTAGAAAGTAGAAATCTAAAGTAAAAGCCCTTAGCAAACGCTACTCCCGAATGGAACAATTTGCAATTTAAAAAATCTGGAATATTATAGAAAATGCACAAATCTTGTCAATATTTTTTGAAGGGCCTATCACGGGCGGCGAAATGGTCAAAGCCATTGGATTCCCGTGGGTCATGCGAATCGTGGGTATCGTGAATATGGCGTATTGTCCGTTGTTGATATATCTCACGCTGGAACGGAGCAAGTTGTTGGCGAAGAAAGAAGAGAAGAAGGACTACGACACGTTTCAAAAATCCATCGCTCCGTACGAAAGATTTCACGATTCCGACGAAGATCTTTGACAGTAAATAAGATTACTCATTTCATAATAAACAGAAATATTATTTGTTAATTAAAAGTAGAAAACTTTGTAAATTTCTATCTTTGTTAACATTTTTTTTCCTTTCCATTTCTAAACTGTATTGCTTGTTGGTCATTTGCTATGTTTCTTTCAAGTACTATATCTCGTAGTTATAATTATGATTTTCGCAAATTATTGTTTCTATTTTAGTAGACACAATTGCGCAACGTCAAATATTATCAAGTCCGCTTTCGGACGTCTCGAAATAATGTCTAATAACATTCTGCCTCCAATTAAGTGTGCTATGCAGAACCGGATCCTCGCCGTAATTGGTAACCGAAGTGAATTATTGGCCGAATAAACAACATCCCCGAGGCTGTCATCCGTGGCACGACGACGTTTCTCGGATCAGAGAGCAGGAATTTGCTGAATTCGCGAGACAGGACAAGAAACACGCGCTTCTGATAGCGGAAAATGACGACGATCGATCGGCCGGTGTAGCCCCATAACTCTGAAAGCTTATTAATGCACTCAATCAACAGCGAAATTCGTTTACGTTACATTAATAGTCCCGGAGTCTGCCGTAAGCATTGACTCGTCATTAGCTTACGTAGATCGCCGTGCTGTACAACAATGTATTCGATCAATCGCGTTTCTCACGATCGGTTTGCAAAATCGGACGCTTACGAGAAATCCGCAGAGTTTTAAAAACGCGGAGAAGACCTAAAAATAAATAACGATTCCTTGAATGTAAGTAGAAATTATACTTACACTTTATTTAATTTCGTGAAATTTTTATATTCTTGTTGCGTTTGGATCTTCCGTTTAAATTACGATACTGTTAATAATATAAATTGAGATCGTTGGTATTTTTTTTAACAATCTACACATTAACGTCTCAACTATATTATATTCCAAACAGCCTGATAATGATTTCGGTTTGTCCGATCAAAGGACGTAAATATTGATCGTAAGAAAATTCAAGCGCATGGATAAAGCCCGGCTATTTTCCTTCGTGGAAGTCGGAGGTGTAACGTAAACAGGGCGGTGGTGCCGTCCAGTGTTCGAAGGATTTGTATACGTGGAGCAGGGCGCGAGAGGAAGCGAAATGGGGCGTGACTTTGCACCCCGGGGGTTTATTCGGTGAACAACGCCGATCGTCATTAGCAAGAGTGTTAGAACTAATTCCGCCGCCGCCGCCGTCGCCGTCGCGAAAGAAGCTAACAATAAGTGCAACTCAGTGAACAACATGCGTGGATGGCCTTTTAAAAATAAAGTGTCCCCCCTCGGAAAATTTTGTGTATCAATTTGACGTCAATGCTGAATTAATAGTGCAGACCTAACATGATTAATTAATCAATCGATGTTGAGTTTCGCTGCGGAATTGTATATCGCTATATCTAACATTGCCTTTCGAATCTGTATTATGTATCTGTGTTTCCATGTTATCCCATTCGATATTCCGCAAGAGTATACTAATTTTAGTTGAAATTGTGAAATCGATAATAAACGCATGTTCTTTCTTCTATGGTAATAAATGATTTTATATGTAAAAATATATAATAGCGTCAAGCGGAGAATGAAAAAAAAAACAATTATTTTATAATATTATAACTTTTTCCGTAAATTATCGTTTATCCATCCTTTATTTATTCGCAGTTTCCTCCGAGATACACGATCATTTTTTTCCTCTATTTCACGTAGGTATACGTCTTTAATTAGCCGAAGGGGTCAATCCTGTTTGATACTCCGTAGCGAGTCAATAATTAAGGTTGGTTAAATTATATCCTATAAATAGGAAATCGATATGCGTGTGGGGTCCGCGCGACTTTAATCCCACACGAAATAAAGCGCGCTGTGCAAAGTTCGTCGCACAAAAGCCCTCGACTGCGTCGTTAGCAGTGAGGTAGGTAAAGAGAGCCGTGATAAAACGCAAACGACGACGACGACGACGGAGAGGAAAAGTCAACGACTGAATAGACGAAAGAACGTCGCGCATACATTTAATGGAGGAGCGTGATGATGGTCCGGTGATTTTCGACCGCCCCCGCCTAGCGAAACGTTGATGGCCTCGTTTGGTGACGCAAAGCCTCGGAGTAACGACAAGATAACGTGATAAGGTAAATAAAGGAGATATATCGAGCAATAACGATCGCAGACAGGAGACGGAGATGACGAGGAGACAAGATCTTTTTTCATAAGCTTTTTAATCGTCCATAACTCTCGGCAGGCAATTATAAAATAATCCATCCTTCGAGGAAAATTTTTCTTTCGCTGTATACTTATACGTCGTTTTCTTTTCATAAATATAAAATTCGTGCTCATCTATTTTACGTGATTAGAAATTATATTGTGTAATAGTAAGGATCACGATTTTCGCGCAGGTTTCTCTCCTAACATTTGTTCTTAGCACGTGTCGCGCGTTTGACCTTTAAAAATATCTCTGTTATTCTTTCTTTCGACGAGGAAGCATTTTCAACTTTAAACATCGGCACTTTTCTCGCGCGTTGCCCCAATTCTGGCCGCCGATCTCCGTCTTTATATTCCGCGATGCGGCAGAGATTAGTGGCGCGGCGTTGCACGAAAGATCGCGAAGTAAACCCCGCGATAAAACGTGCCAGTCCTCGTCGTCGACCCTGAGCGGAATTTAATGCCTTCCCCTCCCGCCCCAATTCCTGACCTCGCTAACGAATCATTCGGCGCCCATCAAATCTCGATGGCCCTTCTCGCAAATTTTTTTCTCTTTCCCCGCTATCTTCCTTCTTCCCGTCCTCTGTCCCCGTTATCCCATTTTCAAAACCATAATCCTGGCCGGGATCCAACGGGAGATCCCGTCCATGGCGATATCGGTGTCCCTGGCAATCTGTCTGCCTACATCGGCTGTGCCGCATATATTTTATCGTGTACGGCTCCGCAAAGCTCGATTGACCGATACGTGGAAATCGAAGCAGATCCCGGGATCCCAAATTCTCCGAATCTTCCGCCATACATCAATATCATTGGAAAGGAGATCGAGAAAAGGTTGGGAATGACAATGTGCGCATTATATCTGTCAAAATAAATGAATCGTTCCCATGAAAACGTTATAATCCAAAAAAAAGGCACACAATTTAAGAAGATACTGAAAATTCAATTGCACCTTTATATCTCTGTGAAAAATCCTATATGCGCTCTTTTATTTATTCTTTCTCAGTTTATAGGAGCATTTTTACTAATAACATTAACATCTGAAGTCCGCTTTTCATATCACCAAGCATAGTCACGCAACAAATACAAGTAACTCCTTTTGGTATTTGCAGTTATGCAAAATACCTCATACAATTTTAGTTGTAAGTAATGATAAGACCTCGCAAGCTCTCATAAAGAAATGCCTTGCTAAACGCGCGACTTATTTCCATAACGCGGCAGGAAGCACAACTCAATCCCGTTGCATTAATCTCGCGTCGGAATTAGAATCGGAATTAAAACCAAACTGCAGAGCAGATAATGAAAAGAGGGAAAAAGAAAAACACACGTAAGGAAGCGGAGTCGTGACAGCTTGGCTAAATGACCTCGGCATTTCATCTGTTGTTCGCGAGGACACCCGCTTTTTAAATCGGGACAGCTAATTGTCAATTAGCTGTCCTAAAAAGAATCTCCAGAAATAGGGAGCCAAAAATGCGTAATTTGATTTCTCATCCATTTAACAGACGTATGCAAACACATTGATTTCGATGGCGACATTACGTCACAGACAGAAACTCATGAAATACTAATCTTCGTTCAATCAATCTATTTTCAAAACTAAGCGAGCAAATGATATTTTTATCAGACGGTAGGATAAAAATTTTAACAAACTAATGTCCATTTCTACCACGGCAGATTAACTTTAATCTCGGTTCAACTCGCTTTTCATCTTTTTCTAATTCTTAGGGCTAAAAAAAGATAGAAAGTGAGTTAAACCAAAATTAAAGTTAATCTACCGTGGTAGAAATGGATATAAGCAGATAATAATCATTAGTAGCAATAACAAGAGACCAGACATGCATCAATTCAGTTGAATAATTTAAAATATTCAAAACAAGAAAGGATACATATATTTTCAGATTCATGTATTAATATTGTTGCAAGAAAGAATTTCAAGAATAAGACGTTGTGAGATGTCTAAATATACAGAGTATTTGAAAAATGTATCATTTCTCGTAATTGGCAATTTTCTGACGAATGCATGATCGATAATGCTAAAATGCTAAAATGCCTTGCTAAAATTTGACAAGAAATTTAACTGCAGAATTAACTGCATGTAACATTCAAAATTCATATTAAATATTTAACGCTGAAACTTTATTGATTTTGGCAAATGAAGCGTCTCATCTAGATTCGACTTCGATGGAAAAGCTAATTTAAAGTTCGATTATCAAAGTGTACTATCTCGAAAATTAAAATGTTGTGCTAATCTCAATCCAAATTGGAAGGGGAAGAGCAACGACTGAAATTCAGTGTATCTAGATGAGAATGTGCGACACACCGTATATACGGACGTGAACGTAATCCGATTTTCGCGTGATGGACGCACGTCAAAGCTACGTATACGCACGTGCGTATGTTGCGTAACGTACCGTGGAGCGTTAACACGAAACGCTTGCCAATTAGCATTGATAAGGGTTTACATATAATACCAAATGGTTGTATGGCATCGAGAGCGAGAAGGACACAATGCTCATTAGCCGATATAAATCTTGTTTACAAGGGAACATACCGATGCCGCTTATTCCGTAGACAGTACTTGAAATTAATTGAAACTCGAAGCAAAAGACCATAATTTGCGCGATAACTTTTATATGTCAAGCCGGGTTTAAGTAGAGCTCCGTGTATATTACACAGATACTCCACTCTTGTTCCGATATTTTTTATAAAGCTAGAAACTAATGCCCGTTATAAGTGGGATCGGATAAAAAATCTCGAAAACTGATAGGATTGTTCCCCATTATGTCGGAGAACGAAAGATTAAACTCTTACGCACTGCTACGGAATCCCTCTCTCTCTCTCTCTCTCTCTTCTCTCTTTTTGTCTCTCGTTCGCTTTTTCCTCTGCGCATTCGACATCCCAATTATTATATCGAATATCAAAGGCCAGACACGTGGAAAAGAGAGTAATCTCATTTATTTTAACGCCCTGATATTAATGATAGATACATCGTGTAACAACTCTTGCTGTAATGCCGCCTGAATTTCATGAAAATTTCATGAGTGGCGTGCCGGGGCGCTTAAGGGTTGAAATTCAACGCCGCAACGCCGCGCGCCCGTACATTGATGCATTAATAACGACGCACACGTCGATAGTTAAATTTCCCGAAACGCATTAGGCACAGGTGTTCGATTAACGGTCCCGCGCGCGTTTCGCGGAAGCTAACGAGTGAAGCACGACGCGACGCGACGGGACGCGACGCGACGCTACGCGACGCGACGCTACGCGACGCGACGCGGGTCGATCGATCGAGCGCGCGCGGCATCATCATCATCATCGGATATCGACGCACGCCGGCTGGCGCTCGTGAAATTTCGAAGCCGAAAATCTCGCGGACGGCAGGGGATGCTGCCTGCCTGCCTGCCTGCCTGCCTGCCTGTCTGCTCGCCTGCCTGCCTGCCCGTCTACCCGCCTGCCGGCCTGCCTGCCTGCGTCCGGGATACTCTCTCTCCGCCGGCCGCTATCGATCTTTCCCGGAGCACGGCGCGGAGAGCGCGCGCGAGAGAGAAGACGTCTCTCCTCGGTATCCCTGCCGCACGTGCGCACACACGTATACATATATAGAGACGTATACAGACCCACACAGGCAGCAGCCCTGCCCGTGTACCAGTTGGAAGATAAGCATTCGTGAGCCCTGCGCACACGCGCACATCGAGCGCGGCTACCTTACTCACGACGGAGGTGATAAGCGTACGTGAGGCTGGCGCGTACGTACACAGACACGCGCGACGACTGATACCTATTCGAATAGTACTCACGACCACGAGGACGATAAGCGTCCGTCGGACTCACGTGTACCAGGGAGAGAGATACCGCGCGAATACACACAGAGATACGTGTAACGTACAGCGGAACGCGCGTTCGATGCGGAGATAGTAATACCCTAAGACGGTAGCGCGCGTACGAGACGCGCGCGGAGCGGAGCGGAGAAGCCGTGGGAGGCTCGGACGCGTAACCAGCCGAGCTCCGCTCCGCGCCACTCTCCTCGAACACCCGCGTCCGCCTGACCCGAGAGGGAGACTTCAGTAAGCTCGGAGCTTTCAACCGGTCCGTAGCCTGTTCGCTGCCGACGCCGTCGCCGACCGTCGCGTCGCGTCGCTACGCGTCCCGGCGCGAAACGTATCCGCGCGCGATACGCGCCAACGCCGGCGAACGTCGTGCCAGCGATCGTCCTGGACCCGGGACTACCTCCGCTCGGGGCTGTCGCCCGCGAAATCCTTTCGCGAACGCGAATTCTCCAGAACTGGAACGGAAATCGAGAGGCGTGCGAGAGCGAGTGGAAGCTGCGAAGGGAGCCAGCGAGTTTCGTCTCGAAATATGACACTGGCAGGTCGGAGTGATCCCTCGAGAGGTAGTGCTTCGATGATGAGTGACAGTCCACCGAACGATTTCAAGATTCTTCCAAGATCAGTTCATTACTAGACGCTTACTAATCGGCAACCTAAAGATCCATCGACATTGTGTCTCACTCTCTTTCTCTCTCTCTCTCTCAGACGACGATCCTATCGGCGGAGAAAGGATGAGAACGAGGAAGAGGAGCTCGCGTGCCGGTCGATGCGGTTTCGAGTTTGCGATCGCGTGTCCACGGGCTGCGCGTTGATTCTGCCTCCCCCCTGCGTGAGACTGGTGGCGAGATCCTCGATAAATAACTCACGGGGAAGGTGCGAAGTGGAAGGGAACGACTTTTCTATTTGAGGCCGACGACGTGGGGACGATCGAAGCCGCGTGCGGAGGAGGCGATGATCTCGCTTCCGGAAGCGGCTGAAGATCCTCCCATCTAGAGCTCACGTTGATCGCGCGTGATCACCGACGATCCTGTCCCAGAGCTAAATTGCTCGCCGACACGCGCGATATCGCATGCTCCAAGATAAATTGATTGGAAAAGAAACATAGAATTAACTTGTATGGGACGTAAGGCGATAAGGCAGGAAGATTAGAAAAAGCGCGGTTGAGTTCAACTTTGGGAGAGGCGAAGCTTTCAATTATCAATTCTTGCGACGGAGAAGGCACACGCCGAGCGATGCGGTCTCGCAGATGATACGGAGGCTGGGGAAACGGATATATCGAACGGCGACGAACTTGAACGTGAAAAAAAAAAAATACGCGAGTTACACGAGATGCGTCTGCGTGATCGCGCGGCGACGGTGGTCACGCTTTTCGGCGAGCAATCGGTTCCGTCCAGTCGGTCGCGATTGAACGTCTTTCGGGTGTACGTCGCGTCCGACGCACGCCGGGGTAAAAACGGAACGCAGTAGACCGAATGTATCCTTGACATGCTTGAATTAAAGAAAGGATATCGACGCGACGAAAGGAAGGAGGGCATGTTTTCCGAGAGGGAATCGTGGGTGGAGTAAAAATAAAATGCAACTTTTGTGTATGCCCGTGCGTCCGATGACGGCCGCGTTGAAGGGTGGCGGTGGCGAAACGTCGAGGAACGTTGTGGTCTGTTGAAATGACGTGTGTTCGACGTGGTGGCTGTCGACGAAGGACTCGATTGTACATGAAGGCGAGCGTTCACGTGCGGCAAGAAATCGCGAATGACATTTTGCAGGAGTGATGGCTATTTCGGGCCGGACACGCGGGAGTGCTGCATTTATAAGACATTCTTCGCGAATGGTTTACTGCAGGTGAGCATGCAGGTGGCTATGTTTATGCTGGCGTATCTTTAGGTGCTCAGGTATTATAAGCAAATAAGCGATCAAACACTTGCACCGAGAGAGAGAGAGAGAGTGACATCATCGAGAAAGACCTTATTCGCACATTTTTAAACGTTTAAATTTCTTGCGTAAGTAATTAATAACATGGTCCATTTATGATAATTAATATGCATATTCTATAATTACGTAATTTAAACAATACAACTCAAATATATTTACTTTTAGAAAACTGAATTAAAAAAAAATTAAATTGATAGTTTTTTCGAATACTTGCTGTAAATATGATCATATCTATGTTAGAACAACAAATTTAAATAACTAAATAGAAAGAAAAAATTAACGTCATGATGGAATGTATTATAACATGTAAAAATTGGGAAAAATAAAGCATATTTTTTTTAGTCTTCATAAAGATTTTTAACCGCGAGAACATCGTAGTACTCTAATAATATTTGAATTATAAAAATAACAGTTTTATCGAATATTAAATTCTAATAACATAAATAAATGATAAAAATTCTAATTATTATATCAAATTTTATTTAAATATAATATTATAAATGTAATTTAAATATAATTTTATAAATGTATAGCTAAAGGGAATATATTTTTAGTTCTGAAAGAGCCAAGCTAAAAGGCGTAATAAGCTTATATTACGCTTAAACATTTTAAATATAATAATTTATTTGCGATCGAAATTAAATAACACGATGGTGTCACGTAGTAAAAATAATCGCGATGCTCTACGAAGAGCTTCAATATAATAGAGAATTTATAAAAATGCTCATTGAATTCGCATCTACTCATGTCGCCATGACATTCCACTTATCCATAGTCTCGATTCCAATTTAGCGGATAAAATGTCAGAGTTGTAAGGGAGAGAGTGAGACGCGCGCGGGGAGGATAATCATCGACAGGAAACGTATTAACAAGGGACTTAATGCGAAGCGGTTATTCTCATTGAGAATTGCAGAAGCCGACGGCGGTTGGACGGCCTTCTTCATGAATATTGAATTGCGTAATTTCATAATTCAGTGATTAGACGTGGATTTCCCCGGTGGGTCGTTGCCTTCGATCCTTCCGCGGGGGAGGTAAGAGAGCAAAAGGGAACGAAAATGCGTGAGAGAAAGAACTAAGTGGGACCGAAAGAAAGATCATACCATATACGAGTTATACGACTCGCATCGATAAAATATAAAATTCATGGGCTCGTCCACGACGATCCTCGACATTCGATAACGTTTCGAGCATTCAGATGAGATGGTAAAATTTTAAAGCATATCCTAAGTCGCATGAGATCTTGTTAGATTATTCCAAGAGCGATAACTGAGAAATCGTAAATTACGTCAGCGTGGCTCACATTAACCGAGGCGGTAAAATGGAAAATTAAATTTTACATATTGCCACATGTATATATATACATATATATATATATATATGTATACATATTTATATACATTAAAAATCAATGCGAATTATTGAAGCATTCGTCTGTAAATAAAACGACTTCGTGTTGCAACCAATAATAATTCCAGCGTATTTTTATTGACGTGCTCGGCATAACAAGAATCGTTTGTTTAATTCCTTTAAGTTAATTTAATGAATATTCCTTCCTTTTATAATTTGTTTTTTTTGCGAGCTGAGATAAAATATACAGAAGAAACGAAAAAGAATTTCTCGATATTATCACAGCAGTAGAGTATAAGGATAAAATTATCAGAGCAAAGTAGTTTGCGTCATGAAGAAACCGCAAATTGTTTCAGATTTGTATTTCCGGGACTTGCGAAGACGTGCGTAAACACCGGGAAACGAAAGAGCGACGAGATATGAAGCATCCTCTTATTCGCACGGCTCTCGTCGCATAACTGAACGTTCCTATTGCGCTCGATGCACGTTACATTAAGCTCAAGGTGATATGGAAGCAGAAGACGAAGTGGATGATGAGTTGTCGGAGGCCGTCGACACGGAAGTAATTAAACAGTTTACATTAATGCTTTTGTCGTTATAATCGTACAGTTATGATGTCAAACAGATCAAGATACTTCGTGATTAGAATTTGAATATCGACTTCTTGAAAATTGTTAAAAACTAATATATAAAGAAAGTAAGAATCCTTAAATATCTCTTTTAAGACTTTAAATTAAAATAGTCTAAAAATTCAAACTGTTTTCAATAATGTTATTTATTCATAATTCTCTTTTAGAGTAATACGATATAAATTTTTCACTGCAAAAATATTTTGATATATTTTTAAAAAAATTAAAAAATTATTTTTAAAAGATTAAAAAGAATTCATGTTTTCTAAGAAAGAAAGAGAAAGAGAGAGAGAGAGAGAGAGAGAGAGAAAGAGAATCACGGGCGTGAAAATAATAACATTCAAAGAATTTAAGAAGATATAATTAATACTAATCGATAAAACATATGTTTTAAACATTGTTCTTTCAGAAAAGATTTGTGTATTATCAAAATCTGAAAATTCTACTCACAGATGCAATAATTAGTCATTATTCAATTTACCAAAGTATACATTTTCAATCTCTCAAAATAATAAATAACACAATAGGAAACAGAAATAGTGAAATGAAAGATAAATTATGGCGAGCATTTATTTTCGATTTGCGATACCTTTCGTAGGCGAATCATAACAACAATCTTGAGAACTTCGAAACGATGAAGATCTCTACGAAACCGGTGTCCGAGATGACACCGGAGAAGGACGACTGTCCTTTAGTGCGCTCGTCCAATCCCGAGCAATCGGAAATTGTCGGCCCCGCCGACGACAGTCCCGAAAAATTGAAAACGTCCGTGCGATCAGAATCAAAAGTACCCCTAAGTACAAGTACAAAGACTGATGTGAAAGAGATTGAGATCGCCAGGCTGTGCAGGGGCAAGAGGGTCAGCTGCCAGGACATTATACACGAATATGACGAGGACGACAACCTCAACATGGATAGAGTTGGGAGGTAATTGATTCATATTAATTTGATGTTGCCCAATGGCAATATTGTCGAATTAATTATTTCTAAATCTTTATAAAAAATGAAAAATGATAGCGTCGCTATATAATAACACATCATATTTTACACAGAAATTTATTTAACTTTTTCATCAATTAGGCATTTAAATGTTATTATCATTAATTATTATAGAATATAATTAACAAAACTTCATAAAATTGATGAAAATTTTTTGTATGCGTAATTACTAAATTCTTATGAAAGATACTTGGAGGCGCATCCTGCTCTGGCCGAAACGTGGTTGCGGGAGAATGCGAGCCTTCATCTTCGACAGAGATTGCAGAACACGTGTATGTTACAAACAATAACACCCAGCGTATCTAGCGTGCAGCAGGAAGAGAACGTTCTTAACCGGAGCAAACGCAACAGCGTCACATCCGATCTCTTTCAAACCTGGCTGGCCTCGAGCTCACCCGCAAAGCGCAGCAGGAGTCCCAACAGGTAAGCATATTAACACAACGAAATAACTTTACGTCACATCTTAATGTTATATAATCAAATCGCTCTGTGTCACATTAAGATAACTAACGTAATAAATTAAAAAAATAATAAACTAAATAATACATAAATATATAACAAATTTATTATTTTATATCTGTATAAAATAATAAATGTTTAATGATCTTTTCGGAAAACTCAATCTCAATTTGCTTCGTACTTAGGTAGCACAAGTACTAAATCTTCCAGGACTTACAGCACACTAATGGATCGTCGCGAGGAACTCGGTAGACTGGACGAGAGCGATCTGTTTATGGAGCTGATAAGGGATGTGGCGAACGAACTGGACATCAATGTCCTCTGTCACAAGATCCTGGTGAACGTCGGCCTACTCACTCATGCCGATCGCGGCAGCCTGTTCTTGGCGAAGGGGCCCTTGGAGGACCGGTACCTAGTGGCGAAGCTGTTTGACGTCACTCAGGAAACCGAGCTCGAGGAAGCCATCCAACGGGCTAAGAACGAGGAGATCAAAATACCGTTCGGAGTTGGTATTGCCGGTTACGTGGCGCAAACCAAGGAGATTATCAACATCAAGGATGCTTACAAGGTTTCAGTTTACGTTTCTTGGAGTGTTCGATCGATATGACTCATTGAACATTGACCTTCTTTTCAATCTCACAATAATAATCACATCGTAGCGCGCGGTGTAGAAAAATTACAACTTCCCGAACAATTTAAGATTGAACTAATTGGTCGATGATGAGTTTTGTATGTTTGTCGATAAGATTAAAATAGATATTTCTGTTCGCATTTATCAGGATCCAAGATTCAACAGCGCCATTGACATGCGAACCGGGTACAAGACGACACTGATTCTGTCGATGCCGATCTGCAATTACGAGGGCGACGTCATTGGGGTCGCTCAAATTATCAACAAGACAAACGGCAGCAACGAATTCACGGACAGAGACGTCGAGGTATTTCAAAGGTGGGAAACAGACGATATATTCCGAAAATTTATTATTATACTACACGTAATCGCACATAATAACTAGGTGTCGGACACTTAGACAGGCGCGAGGGTATAGTTATATTAACTGATTGCATAATGGCGCAAGGCCAGTTACAAGAGTATGTAATTGCCACGTACGCGCAATTATAATCGGCGCCGCGCGCGATCGATACGCTTATTAATACGATCGCGCGTCTAATTTTACGACGGCATCGATTATCGCAGATACCTCACATTCTGTGGCATCGGCATACAGAACGCGCAGTTGTTCGAGCTGTCCGTACAGGAATACCGGCGCAATCAGATACTCCTCAATCTGGCGCGGAACATATTCGAGGAGCAGAACAATCTCGAGTGTCTCGTCACGAAGATCATGACCGAGGCGAAGGAGCTGCTCAAATGCGAGAGATGCGCGGTTTACCTGCTGGATTTGGATTGCGGCGAGGCAGTAAGTGTCCCTTCTTTCCGTGAGAAATTTAACTTTTATATGATTCATTATCTACATATAGGTATAATATCGGGATTATATATAATAAAGTCGCGGAAAATATAGAAATTTTTTTAAACTAGACTTTTTTAAATTTAATGTTTAATTAATTGAAAATATAATATTCAATTAATTAGACATCCCGTATGTATGTGGCATTTAAAAGCACAATAAGAACCGAGTCTCATTCTAGGGGCATCTCGAGAAAATCGTCGAGCGGCCCGGGAAATCGGTGCAAGAGAGCAGAAAGCCGTTATCGAGAAGAGAGGTGAGTGGCACCGCCACGTGTTACTCGAATTTGTATGTCTGATGATCTTTTTCTCTTTCCTGGCCGCTCAGAGCAATAACATCGATATGGAGGACATTATGCAACAGCATGTAAGTAATTCCGATTTTATAAACCGAGTATATGTACACATATGTATGTGTAATATATATAAGAAAATGCAATTTTTCAGCCCTCCCGACAAACCGCGAATATACATTCCTACATCGTTTCTCCGCTTAACTTTTGCGATGTTAATTAACGCATTATCTTTTTGATAGTTTAATATTATTTTCAAGAAGCTAAAGAACTTTTATTTTTTTTTATTTTTAAACGATGTTTACATGATTTATTTTTTCAGGGATCGAACGAAGGTAGCAAATTTACCATGGTATTCGAAATGGAAAACGAAACGCAAGAGGCCCGAGTCTATCGACCAAGTAACAATAACCTGTCAAGTTCTTTGGGCCAAATCGCAAGATATGTTGCCGCGACAGGTCAAATTCTTAACATTGGCGACGTAGCTACGTGGCTAAAGAAAGACGTGATGGAGGCCGGGAAGGAACCTATCAGAAGTATTCTATGCATGCCGATCGTCAACGGACAGAGAATCGTCATCGGAGTTGCTCAATTGATCAATAAGGTTTGAATTGATAAAATTTCGTTCTTAATTTTTAAGTAATAATCCGTAATAATCCGCAATATATAATCCTGAATAATCTATTATTAATCTGTTATTGATAGCTTATATTTGCATTTAGATGTACTTTGCATTTAATCCTTAATAATCCATTAATCTGCACGTGTTGTATTAAACATATCAGCGATTTTTATGTTATTGACTTTTTAAACTATATGTTGCTTGAGAATAAATTACTGAGCGTCAAGCAATGATACTGTATTATAATCAAATTTACCATGTAACAACAGAAAAGTAATTAATTTAATTGATGCTGGCGTATTATAATAATATTCTTCTATTCACCAATCGCTAGATAAAATTATTAAGAGCGATACATGTTTATTAATAATGAAAAAAATCCTTTGTAGGACAACGGCACATCCTTCACCGACTCGGACGTATCGATATTCGAAGCGTTCGCCATTTTCTGCGGCCTGGGTATTCACAACACGCAGATGTACGAATCTGCGTGCAAGCTGATGGCGAAGCAGAAGGTGGCCCTCGAGTGCCTGAGCTATCACGCAACCGCCAACAACGACGACGCTCTGCGACTCGTCTCCGATCACATACCGTCCGCGGAAACGTACAATCTCTACAGCTTCACGTTCATCGACTTCGATCTCACCGACGACGACACGTGCCGCGCTACCATCAGAATGTTCAAGCAGTGCGATCTCATACAGAAGTTCCACATACCGTACGACGTTCTGTGTAGGTGGATCCTCAGCGTGAAGAAGAATTACAGGTGGATATTTCAATCTCGTTTCCGTAATTTTAATCCAACGATTTCGCCCTAACGATACTAAATGCGTAATCTTAAACGGAAGTACAATCGGAAATTATTTCTGACAGGCCGGTAAAGTATCACAATTGGCGGCACGCGCTGAATGTCGCGCAAACGATGTTCGCGATGCTGAAGACCGGCAAGATGGAGCAATTCATGACCGATCTGGAGATTCTCGGACTTCTGGTAGCCTGTCTTTGTCACGATCTGGATCATCGCGGCACCAACAACGCGTTCCAGACGAAAACCGAGTCTCCGCTGGCGATTCTTTACTCGACCAGCACCATGGAGCATCATCACTTCGATCAGTGCGTCATGATTCTGAATTCTGACAGCAACAACATTTTTCAGAACTTGTCGATGGAGGACTATAGACGTGTGATGAAAGTCGTGGAGAGTGCCATTCTATCGACCGACCTGGCGATGTACTTTAAGAAGAGGAATCGCTTCATGGAAGTGATCGACGAGGGCGAGTTTGATTGGCAGAGCGAAGAGAAGAAAGAATGTAATTCCTTCATCCCTTAGTTTTCATTCGATGATTCTTCAGATATCACGAACGGTTAATTAATTTTGCCCGCTTTTTCGCAGTGCTATGCGGCATGATGATGACGGCGTGCGACGTGAGCGCGATAGCGAAGCCCTGGGACGTGCAGCATCGGGTGGCGAAGCTTGTGGCTGACGAGTTTTTCGATCAGGGCGATCTGGAGCGTCTCCAGCTCAACCAGCAGCCGGTGGCGATGATGGATCGCGAGAGGAGGGATGAATTGCCGCAGATGCAGGTCGGCTTCATCGACGTGATCTGCTTGCCGCTCTACAAGGTCTTGGCGGAAACGTTCCCATGGATACTGCCGCTCTACGAGGGCACCACGGAGAACCGGAGGAACTGGCAGGATCTGGCGGAAAAGGTCGAAATGGGTCTAACGTGGATCGACCGCGACACGATCGAGGAACCAGTGGAGGAGTTCGTTTCTTACGAACCTAAGGACATCGAGTTCACGGTCACCACCTTGAACTGCGCTCACGCCGACAGGAAGGAACAAATGCCGGACAGGTCGTCGCTCGGCAGGTTCGCCTCATTGAGAAAGGGCGGACGTACGCTGAGCAAGGGAGTCCGGCATCGCATCAGCAGGTCTCTCTACGCCAGGAGCAGCTCGGAGGACGCCGGCAAGTCGAAGGCGCTGCTCCCCGAGAGAAAGAATCGCAACAAGCTGTGCCTGCTCATTTGACGGCTAACTTCGACGACGCTCGAGAGCATCCCCGAATGATGACCAACAGGTGGCGATACTTGGTAATGAGTATTTAAATACACAGCTTCCGGGTCGCGAAAGATGGAATCTTTAACGTTGAGATTGCCTGGAAGCTGAAGTTTGACAGATCTGCGGACGAGCTGTCGTTGAAGAAGAGCTTTAGAGTGAACCTAGAAGTCGCTCTTAGAGGAATAACATTATCTGCCTCAATAACTCAATAAGTCAGACTATTCTTGAAGAGTAAAACTACCAAATGGATTATTTAAAGAAAGTTCTTTTAAAGCTGCTTTCAGTTGCGTCGAAAATATGGGAAATGAATCCTTTGGGAGAACTCTTAAAAGAGAAAAATATTGCAAAATGATCATTATATATGATCTTTTAATCAAGAATGATCATATTGATTGATCAGATTTAAGATCGAAATAAGAAGACGGAATAAGAATAAGCAATGAGAAGAAATGACGATAAATTTATAAAAATTAAAAATTCGTGCAAAAAAAAAACAAGTTTAATTAAATCTGAGAAAACTGACAATATTGAGAAATTACAATTGAATAAGAGAATAATTTTCAAAACAGTAAAATAGATCGAAATGTGATAATTCATTTCAATAAAGAGTTGGTTTAAAACTATCGAGAAATCTATTGTAATACTCTACCGTTGTTCATTTCACGATTTTAAGAAAATAAACAGAATTAAGAATCTTGACATTATTTAACCGAATTAGGCACAAATTCGAATCAAAGTATTCAATGTTTGACGTTATATAAAAAAAATTAGTATGAGTGAGAAAATTATAGAACCAAATAAACGCATATTTACATAACTCCTGGAAAACATTGTGGGAGTGGAAAATACGGTCAAAGAAGGTACTCTATTGATTTCGGCATATTTCACTCTTTCCATTGCCAGACGTAGAAAACGACGAATCAAAATACCGAAATAATTAACAAAACGGCGAATATCTTCATAGGGCGAAGACGATAATTTACGTAGCTCGAGAAGAGATAGAAGAAAAGATCGGAAGGGGACAAGTATCCGAAGTGATCTCATATATCGGCGCGTCGGATCCCGAGAAGACTGTTGCCCGTAGGTTTTAAGGCGATAATACATAGACAACGGTATTACGTAAAAAAACACGTATGCTTAGTCGATGGCTAGGTAGCTAGAGAACTTGACGGTCGGTCGTTGCACCTCACAACGACATTGCTCATAATCGCAATCCCGTAGAACGCGAGGAAGCGTGCTGTTATGTGTGAATGTGTCGGGCGTCGTCAGATGATGATGATGATGATGATGATGATGATAATGATGATGATAATGATGATGAATTCAATTTTGACAATCTTTTTGTATCACATCTCGATGATATTCTAGGCTATACAGTTCGGCATACGAAGGGATTGGTGACGATGACGCTTACAGATCGAAGACGTGCGAATCGGACTCGCGGGCACGCTGCTCCACGATATGGCAGTTTAAGTCAGAAACGAGCACAGTTTAATTATTTTATCCTCTCAGACTTTACTTCAGAGCGATCTCCGCGATAATAAGAGAGAGAAAGAGAGAGAGAATCATACGCGATATGATTAAGAAAAAAAAAAGAATTACTCTCAAATCGATTTCTTCATTTTAATTAAACTCTTAAAATTTATAGTAAAATAAATACATAAGTTTAAAATATTTCATAAGTTCTAAATAAAAGAACTGTAAGTAGATATATTTAAAAAATATTTTAAATCTTATAACAAATTAAAAATTTTGAATTTTATGAGACGAAAAGAATCTCGTAAGTAAGTAAAATTAATGTGTTTTGAATCGTGTAAATAAAGAATTTCAACGACTTTAAATTTTATAAGTGAACAATTTGAAAACAGAGCGCATTTCCAATTTCGTATGAGAATAAATAAAAAAAATTATCTATTTCTATACGAAAGAAGATTTTTCTTTCAAGAAATTTGAAGATGATTCGAGAGTCGCTAACATGAGTCGCGTAAATCCAGGAATATTTACCTTTCAATCTCATTGCGTGCGCATGCAAGATCTTTGTGTACATAGAGTACGTACCGAGCGATGGATACTTTCATGTCGTATGAATGTCTCGTAAACGGAGGCAATTAATGATAGGATTAAATCGTGCACGCAACATGCGTAATCTGTGACGCAAGCATGATCGCGAGTCCACCGATTATTTCCGCAGTTCGAGTTTTGTCGAACCATTGAACCCTTCGGGAGATCAGCGAGTAATTACATACACACACACACACACACACACACATACCCACACACACACACACACACACACACACATACACAAATTACGTTATTCGCGGCGAAATCCGTTTGCGTTTCCGTAATTATGCGCGTATTCCGGATCGAGCGACTCCGATCTCTGGACGATCAGAGTCGGCGGTAATTTAACGTTTCTCTTTTTCCCGCGTTTGATTGACGTCAGTCGGACACCGCGGAAGTCAGTTGAATCGGAATGCCCTCGTTACTTTCCGCAAAACTTCCCACGCGCATTATGTTTTCCGAGTGTGAGTCTGAGAGTTGAGCAACACGAGAGTGAGACTGGTTTCTAGTCTTTTGATATAGCTGCGAATCAATATGCCTATCAGAAATTGTTGCACATGGTTAAATAAAATCTGGATGTGCTCAAACAGCCGCGCGGACCTGCCGAGTTATTTGAAATACCCCAAGTATGCGTGATAGATCATTTTTTATTTAGACCTTCTTATATTAGCCAAAGTATTACTATTTGAAAGTCGCTACACGCTTTCTTAATGCTTTGCAATTCAAATTGTTTCTCAATCGAGTGAAAATCAAGTGTTTCAATTTAATCCAATTAATAAATTTAATACGAATCAAAGAATTTTTATTTTTTCAAGAAATATGGAAATTTCAAAAATATAATTATATTACACGAATACTTAATTATAATAAATTTTATATTTAATAAAAAAGAATGAATACCATAATCACAAATAATTTATAAAACGATTGAACTCATTGAAAATATTAATTCCTTCTAACGCTGTTAAGGCCTCTCGAAAGCTCAGGCCTTTGCTTAGATACATCGACGAAATATAATAAAGACCCTAAAAAGCTGACAGAGCTTTTCTCAAGTGAGAGCTCAAGCCGATCGTTAATAGGTTGTCGATAACGTCGCAATAACGTCTAAACGTTAGCTCAGATCTCGTCATTCGAGAGTCCCACATTTAAATTTAAATATTTAATTTATGTTTAATATACGAAGCACTTCTTGCTTTAGAATCAAAATATAGCGCATGTACCTGGAGATGATCGTGCAGCTATTGCATCTGCGGTGCACTCGCATCCTCGATGAGAAAGCAGATTGAAGCCGAAACTCCGACCGATCCTCCAGAAGCAAATCCCAATGCTGAAATCATAATATTGATGATGAGAAATGGCTATCATGTGCGATACTTAACGCGTCATGAAAAACATTCGCGACTTCTTCGCGCGCGAGATCGAGCTTCAAATATCGCGACACGTACAGGACTTACATCCGTTTCTACCAATTTAGATTAACTTTAATCTCGGTTTAACTTACTTTTCATCCCTTTCTAGTTCCAAGAATTAGAAAAAGATAAAAAGTAAGTTAAACTGAGGTTAGAGTTAATCTGCGTTGGTACAAATGGACATGAATGCGATTTCGCGATCATCGCGCGCGCATTTCGGCTTCGTGACGCCTAGTTAGAGAATGATGACGACTTGTCGCGAGAAGTATAATCAACGCAGCTAATTATGGAACGGCGGGTACGCACCTGACGATGTTCTTGGCATCGATCGTGGCCCTCGGTGAAAAAGTAATTCGAGCGACACGAGAATGATTTCGATCGACCGAGTCTGAATGCGCGGAAATAAAAATCGCCGAAAACGCGACGTCGATACGACGCGATGACGATTAGCGCACTCGCAACGGATACGCTCGCAAGACACGTGAACGACCCGATAATTCTTAGGGCGAGATTCAGTTTTGGACGATCGCAACTTCACGATGATTTCAACGTAGCGCGTCTCGCGATTAGCCGCGCAATTTGGAAATCACCGACGGACGCGACGACGGAAATCGCCAAAGTACCGCGCCATTGACGAGATACGTTAAAGACGATCAATCCTAGAAAATTTTCGTAACTATGAAAGGAGTCTGGAGGATCCAGAGGTAACACAAGAATATTGTCGTTATTATCGACTATTCTGGCTGTATCAAAAATAAGTCGACAAGTGTTTTAATCCAATCACTATTTTATCCTCGAAAATGTATCGGATCTTTTACATAGCTCTCTGATCAAAACTATGAGAGACAAAACAGGAATTACGGTGCAGAGACCGAAACAGTTTCGATTCAATCCGAGCCGCATAATCACATCCGCGATTAAACCGGGCGCGTCCCGGTATGATTCGTCCTTGTCCGTCACGAGTCCTTGCACCTTGTCACGGCTAACACGCTAACAGTTCCGCTCCGAGAGCGAGAAAACGCGGCCGAGATACCGAAAGTACGATCCACTCTCGCGAAAAGCGCGCCGGCACACAATCTTACATTACTTACCTTAAAGATCCGATGAATCTCGGCTGTGACGTCAAGTCCGAGGAGGACTTCCTCGGGCGCTCCTCTTGTGCGATTCAGGCACAGAAAGTATCGTACGCGCGATACGCGAGACCGTAACGACAAATACGCGCGACTGTTATGAACATTTCGTACTCGCGAGACGTACGGAATCGCGCGACACGACGACGCGACGAGGGAAGAAACGTCGTTTCGAAATTCACGGCGCAACGAGCGGCCGGCGGCGCTACACGACCGGCGACGGAGATTGCCGAGCGCTGCCGAACGCTAGCGGCGGCGGAGATGATCGACTGGCTATGATATTCCATCGGTAAATCTGTTGTTATTGTTGTTTCTTATTCTGACCGCACTATTGAGAGGACGCCAGTGCACGGTGATCGTTTCTACGTTGAATTTTTATGATTCTTTCGGCTCGATTAAATGCTTTCTTACTCGATTTATTACTTAAATAAAAATAAACAAAAGGAGATTGCTAAGTGCATTTTAATTAATCGGGTATCGGTGACATTAAATTTAGTTAGTAAATTCAAATTTTTTATAAGTATAAAATAATTTATAAAGTTGTTATATATTATATATTACATAACACATTATATAACTTATAAAGCTATTATATCATTATTATAATCATTTTCTTTCACTGCGGTATTAAAAAAGATTAGATAGTCGAATTAAAACGATAAGGGAAACATCTCGACGGGGAATCGAGGGAGTGCAAATCTCCAATGCAGAGACAAATATTTACGCCGTTTTTATTATTAAAACATTTAGAAATTACACTCGAACGATGGTGTCCTTTACAGTTACGGATCATCAATCCAATATTGGTCCTACTAAATTAAATTAAGTATAACAAACGGTTTCACCCTTTCTTTTTTGCCCCCCCCCCCCTCGTCTCCTTATACTTCGTGTCGACGATTATAATCCGCTATATTGTATATACATTATATGCAAACATGCGCGCGCGCACATGCAGTCAGAGCCTTAATGCACGTGATATTGCGACGGTCCAAAAGAAATTGGTTGAACGGGGAAACGTCCCGCGATTTCCCAGGAGACTTCCTTCCTACGGCTACCCGTTTGTTAGTTAACTTTCCTCTCTTTTAGACATCAACTCGTTCGATCTCGAAGCTCTCTTCCTCGGTCGTCTCCCTTCGACGATCTCCGGCCCGTACGTCTCCTCCGTGCGCTCGTACGCGCTAGGAGATCGTACGCCGAGGCAGTGACACGCTTATTTGGCAAGATCCTTTCAACGAACATCGCATTACAACGTCGGACAGGCTCCGCGGGCATTGTGATCAAGAACGAGGGATCGTTGCACCGTTGCACGTTGATGCCGCGGCCAGGCGCGCGTAACTCGAGGACTTGCGACCGATGAGAAACCTCGGCGAGCTCGAATTCCGATGCCGTGGACACGAGGCGAGATCTTGACGCGTATTCGTGCACATCGTACCATCTCCTACGCGAGATTCATGTTGGAAATCGAGCTAGTCGACAGTAGACCGGTTTGACATTCGCCCCCAACTGAAGCAACGCCAGAAACTCCCCCTCTGGCGTTGCGTCTCGCGTGTTACGATACTTTAGGCTCCCAAAGCGCGCGGAGAAAGTAAAGGTAGATGGTGTTGCGTCGTTGTATCGTTTGAGATCATTATTATTTACAACTAATTAACGGGAACGGAATATGGAAAGCATCCAGCGTCGCGACGGGTATCTAGTTTCGATTAAGAGAGCGGACTAAAGCGTACAAAGTTTCGCGTTGCAACGCCAACGATTTCGCCTTGATCACAATGCCAATCAATTTGTAACGTAACTTACTCTTTATCACCCTCTCGCTTCTTTTTTTACACAATTTCTTTTTCACTTTTGTTTTTAGCCAATCCTCGGGTTTCTTTACGGCGCGACGAATGTTTGTACCAGTAATATCAATCGAATTTATCGTCTTCGCAGTCGAGAGGCATTCACATGTGCGCCGAGCTGGACATCTCACCGAATGTACATACGTATGCGAAAAGATTTTACGCTTTCGCGCGCGGATACACAAACGCAATGGAAGATACATCGCGGAAGATGAGACGAACTCGGAGATTCGTTCGTCAATATTCGTCGAGAACGAGGCTTGCTCGTAATCGAGATTTTTAGTTGAGCGGAACACGCACTGCAGACGCTAACGTCGAATGCCATCTCTTCGCTAAGTAATTCACGCAGACACGCATCTCATTCACGTCTCATTAATTAAATGCAGGTGATACGATAAAGTCATAAATGAACAGTAAAAAAATATGTAGACCCCGTCGTATACGTGACAAATCAACGTGGCGGCTCATGGTAAGTTAACTCGCGTCGTTCAGCAACGTGCATAAACTTACACTTTCCTACCGCATCTTGATTCGCCCCATATACTTTATATACTTTCGTATGTTATACATATGATCTGTGTACGCATATAGAAAATTGAACTTATAGAAGTGCCACGGCTTCGTTACACATCCACGCGCTTCGATGCACGCCCACCCTCGAAAACGCAACAGCTCTGCCACTTAGGATCGAGTGAACACGAGACTCTCTTGCCGCAATTAGGTCGACCTTGTGACTTATCTTGTCACAAATAATTCCTACGAATTGCACATATTCCCGCGTGTATTCTTGTTTCCTGCAGGTCCGCACACACATGTATTACAAATCTGCTTTTCAATCTATAATATATTTACTTTTTAAAACTAAATATAAAGCACGACCCGGCGATAAGAGAGTTTCAGTTCATTACACGCGTATTCGGCAAGATTAACCGTGCAAGGTGCATCTGAGCAACTTGCGACCCGCAAGATATCGTTGACGGAAAATTTGTTCCTTCAAACCTTGCAGGATTTCTGCGCCTTGCGAAAATGACTCAAACTAGCCGGTATGCCCCGTAATTGTGCCGACAGGCACTCACAAACGCGTGCATATCCATGATTCTGGCGAGATAATGTCCAGAGTGCTGTGCGGGGGGTCACATGAAGAACTCCCTGGATCGGCTAATATGCAGTCACGACGCAGGTCTATCCAGAACCGAGATCTCTATTAGCCTGAGCCCGCGAGTCGTTGGATCTGTCAGCAGGAGGCCGCGTGGCTTATACACCCGATCGTTTTGCTCGCTGATGAACTTGGCGACCTTGCGCAGACACTTTTCGTAGTGCGTTTCGGTACATATGCTTATCAGATAACCCGTGAGACAGTATAGGCAGCTCTCGCAGTACGTGGAACAACTGGCACGCTCTGCCTCGGCAAAGTAGTTGTTCAACTGATTGATCGTGTACTCGAACAATTGTCTATCCAACTAAAGCGGGAAAAGATTTTGTGATAAATATTTTTCAATCGGCCCTTTTGATCTTCAGAAAGTACACTAGCTTGACTCGTGTTACGTATAGATTCGAAGTTTTCGATACTCACTCTACTTTCCAGTTCTGTGGGGAACCGCGTTTGGAACTTGACCATAGTACCTTCACTGTAGTCGCGCTGTATAAAAACTTTCTGACAATTCTGAGGAGGCCCTCCACCCGCCTGCCCTCGTCCCGCGGACATGTCTTCCAGCGGTGTGAGGGCAGCATGATTGCCCTAGAAAGACACAACGTTATCACTTTTATTATTATCAAATCTATGTTCTCTACAATATGCTTATAGTCTACAGCTTTATTTGTCCTGGATACAACAATAAGCTTTTGCGCATGTTAACAAACGGCAAATATTTATTACTGACAATATGATATATTGTTTAGACTGATGACAACATTAATATCGGATTCCTATCTAATAACGTACTTTTCTGTCGTGAACAATCACTTCTGGTAGTACGCATAATGATTTCTTCGAACTCGGGCTCTAAAATAAAATAAAATGTAACATAACCAACGCACTAACATCTTCAAACTTGTCAGAAACATTCCACTATTTTCCACTTATTTTTGCAAACGTTAAAACATACGTTTAATACAGTCTCATGCTACTTCCATCAGTAATAACATCGATAAGCGATAATTGCAACACTTGCGTACTACTCAATATTGAAAACAGTCGTATTTAGCAATAGCGTCAACTTGCGATACCCTGACATACTTTTCTCTCTCATTATCGATCCCTTTAAATGACATTCCCGATAAACCCTCTCTAAAGTCAGCCGCGCACCCGACGAAGCTCAACGCTGCGGTTTCACCCCGCGGATCAACCCTCAAAAAAGTGCCCCGTCTCCCTCTCGTCGGGGCATCCACTCGTCCGAGCTAACCACAAAAACCGCACCCAGCTCTCACCTCCGTGATCGCGAGGACGGGCAATCGCATCCTCGCGCCGTTTCGCAGCCACGGTCGCTCCTCGACGATCGCAGGGGCCCGAGCGCGTCCCGAGGGTCAGACACGCGCGAGAGGCGAGCGGGAAGGCGGCGAGGCGCCTTTCGAGGGGATGACAGGCCAGAGGAAGAGGCGCTCGCGCGAGACGGACGTGCGGGGCGGAGAGGGTGAACGCGCGGAGACGGAGGGCAGACTCACCAGTGGCATTTTGAGCTTCGTCTTGCCGGTTGGTCGTCGTACGCTCCCGACGAAAGCCGAGCTCGACCGTTGCCGTCGCGCTCGCGGTTACCGCGTCTCCTCGGACGCGCGGATCGGCGCGACGTGGACACAGGGGGGAATCGGGACCGCTGTCGCCTGCACGCGCACACGAACGGACCCACGACACTCCGCGACTCGCGGCCGCCATGAATGCTGCGCGCGCATGCGGCCACCGCGCGTGCGGCCCGCTCCGTTGCCCCCCGCGACGCGTCACGCGTACGCGCTTGCCATTCAATTCCCGCGCGGTTTGGCGCGAGGTACGCGCGCGCGTTCGCTCGTCGAGGAAGTCGTACGGAAGGTGTCGGAGGATTCGTGCGGAAATAAACAGAATTGTGTAGCTTCCATGTGCATCCGGAGTTTCTCCTTGCACTCCCCTGCGAGGTGAAAGTAAAATTTGGAGCGTAAGTCGAATTTAAAGGGAAGGGTGATAGAAGCGTGAACAAAACGTCTAAGGAAGCGAAAATTGAAACATCGGAGCGTAAAAGAAGCGTAAAAAAATTTTAACGCTTCTTTTACGCTCCGATGTTTCAATTTTCGCTTCCTAGACGTTTTTGTTCACGCTTCTATCACCCTTCCTTTACATTCGACTTACCCAGGTAGAACAAGAAGTCACAAAGATGTCAAAATGACATCAAAACGAACTCTAAAATGTCATTATTGTTATTTTATCACTGTTTTATCGTTATTTTGATGTCATTATAATTTTTGTTCTACCTGGAAACATTTCACTTTCGGCTTTCTAGCAAGCAAAGAGAAGGAAAAAGAGAGGAAAAGAGGAACGTGCAGAGTGACGATTTTGGTGAGTTTTGTTTACTTGATTCTATATTTGCGTTTTCTTTACATGCGAATTCTTTACATACACCCAACCCAATGAGAAGAATTTCTCTCTGAGAAGTAGAATAGGAAGTCATGATAATGTAAAAGTGACGTAAAAATGACGAAAATATGATTACAAAATTCACCTTATAATCAGAATTTAATC
The DNA here is from genome assembly GCA_011636635.1 of Tetramorium simillimum. Taxonomy (NCBI): domain Eukaryota; kingdom Metazoa; phylum Arthropoda; class Insecta; order Hymenoptera; family Formicidae; genus Tetramorium; species Tetramorium simillimum. The sequence continues at coordinate 13,447 of VBVQ01000003.1, read as the reverse complement.
AATTTTTTTTTGTCATTTTGACATCTTTTTTTTTGAGATCACTTTGGCATTATCATGACTTTCTGTTCTACCCGGGTACATGCGACATCGCCATATTTGATAAAAAATACTTTCGAATTTACACGAATAATAAAATAGATGTTTTGTTTAATTAACATGGTACGATGGCTGACTAAATGAAATTCTAAATCGTATTATTAAATAAATAAAGTCATATATTTCTTTATTATATTTTATTAATACTAAGATAAAACGAAGACGTGATGAAGATCTAACTGAAAAATTAGAAGTCATCTTTAAATGATAAAAATGCTGTGAAGTAGGACATACCCATTCGTACTACCTTGAATTGAATAAACTCTTTTGTACATATAGTTGAGGAAAAAAAAACGATAAAGCAAATAAAATTTATGGTTTTGCACAACTTACCGCCGCAAAGGTAGCGATAGATAACGGAACCATATTACCTGCCTTTAATCCGCATGGTATATTACTTCTGTAAAGAGTTATTATCAATAAAGATTTTAATCTAGGTGAAAATCTGTACCATTCTGCTTCATATCTGTAAGCATAATCCAATAACTGGCTTAAATTCGACTTCTAAAAGAAATTTGGTATAAGTAAAAAATTAAATAACTTTTTACAGCACACAATAAGTAACACTGATACCGCTGTATGAAAAATTTATCGTAAAACTTGTAAGAATTAATTCAATGATTAATGATTCTTATTTTAATTATGTTTTTTAAATTACATTTAAAAATATGCCATTAAAAGTATGTTAAATTAAATTGAATAGAGTTTTGCATTTAAGAGATCTCTTATATTATAAATTGTTGCCTATAACAAAATTATTGCTGTATAATTCCGTTTTGGAAGCAATTTTATTCGCGCGCGGTAATATATATATTAAGATATAAAATAATTATTACGCTCGATAAAATATATTCTGACTTTCATCCATTAATATTTGACCAGAGTAGCATACAATCATCAACATCAGCAAGGCCCCCATTATTAAAAACATGAATCTTATTATTTCTTCCAATTGATTTAGCACATAAACAATCTGTAACATAATATAAATTCATAATTCCACATAAAATCATCATTTTTAAGAAAGGCGTGTTAAATCGATACTCGAAAGTCTCAATTGAAAATTATTTACTAATTTTTTGCATTTAAAATTCATTTGTTTTAAGGTTCGATAGCTCAATATTAAGGAACTTTTAAAAAATGAAGCAAATAAATTATTTTTGAAAGAAAAAAAATTAGAAAACAATTTTTATGTCTTATTGGTTACTCTCGCAATACGAAGTAAGTCAAGCGAGAAAATCAATCGCATCGCGAAAAAGAGGCAACAATACTTTGAGACTCTCGAGTATCGATATAACGCGCCTTTCTTAAAAGTGAAAGAAATACCAATTTCATAGCATGTAAAAATTGATAATAACTTTATACATATATCTAGATTTGCTGTATTTTCAAGCTTCCAGTATTAAAAAAATTGCATTATTAAAATTTAAACAAATTTCTTCATTTTAAGAACGAATTAGATTTCTGTATTCATTATTCACTAGAACTGTGAGAGAATTTGATACAATTCTCAGAGTTGTTCTTATATTTGAAATAAAGATTAAAATAGAATGAAAACTAAAGTGGAGTTAATAATAAACATTCTAAAACGCGTGATATTGATGAATAAAGAATATGAAAATTCACCTATATATTATAATTTTTATTAATTTGTATGATTATATTTATATGTTGTGGAATCTTAAATGAATAATTATACGATTCTTACTCGAATTCCAACCAAACTTAAGACTCCAATAACTAACATTAATGTTATCAACGAAAGTCCTTGATATGATGATTCCAATATATTAACGAATCTATAGAATAGAAATTACATTAACTAATCAGATTCAAGAAAATATATGTATAGAAAGTAATTTACTATTTCATATCGTGCATTATATATATATAATATATATATAAATATAGATAGATAGATAATTGATAAGCAACTTAATAAAAGCTTACTCTATAGCAAGCTGATGCTTTTTTAAACATATTATATATTCACGATATATTATTTCCTCGCTTGACGAATCAAGTTCCGTATTTACGCAACATCTACATTCGGTTTCATTATTGTTATCCACTTTCGAAATTATGTTCTCAATTTGTATACTGTGAAAAATGAATTTTACGTTACTTTACGAGTGTCAGATAAAATACATATTACATACATTTGCAGTTAATTAACGTCTTATAATAATATTATAATATAATATAATATTATATTATATTATTATAACATTATCATTGTATATGCATTATACGAAATGAAATTGTCATACTTGCGATATTTGCGACCTACCTGACAGCCGCAAATAAACTGCATGCATGCGTGGTGCACGTAACGTGCATTACATCAGTACACACAAAGATGCTTATGCCCACCACGCTTATGGCAGTGGTGTAACAAAAAATCAATAAAAAGTACTCATCTTTATTCACTCTGAAATCAACCTCGATCGCGAGGATATGCGGACGTGATTCGTTAAGAGGCAATATGATATCTAGCAAAGTCGGTGTTAATGGTATCACTATAAATCCCGACATCATGCCATACATTAGCACTGTAATATTACAAGAAAGGTGCGCGTTGTTTTTTCAATAATATCAATTTATATTCTATATTTATCACTATCAGACTCGTCTGTGGAACATCTACCGTAGCGAAAATTTTATTCGGCGCCATTTGTTTTTTACAGCATGTTAATTTTCAGTTTCAAATATATTCGAACAAATAAATTTCATTCTTACTAAATTATCAATTTTTGTATTATATATTGAATTCCATTAATGGAATAATACTCGTCTGTAAAAATGTTACTATACGTAATGTGACGTACTTACTCGAATAATATTTTGCAAATTTTCGTGACAGCATAGAGTAGTCTTTCAAAATTCGAATTTCCGTATCGTTTGTAAATATGTCCCAATGTTCATCAATGATTTGGTACAATCTTCGAAACTGACCACAATAATAAACGCAAAACTTAATATATAAATGTATTATATAAAATGATTTTACAGAAATATATAAATCAGATATAAATTAATCGTAATTTAACCCTTTCGCTCCCACAGTAGCAAATTTGCCACATTCACTTTAAAGTGAATTTAAGAATAATAAAAGTATAATAAAAGTAAAAAGTATAAATTTTTTATATTAGCCTCTTAGTCATTCAAAAAAACCATTTTTAGTTCTCAAATAAAAAAGTTTCAAACAAAAAAATCATATTTATTATTTTCTGTAACATATTAAAAGGGTAGAATTTTTTTCTAACGTTTAAGAGGTCTGGGAGTTAAAGAATTAAAGAAAAAAAATTAATATAATATACAATTACTTATATCCCAGGTAGGCACATGATGCTATATACATTTTATATACATTTCCTAAACGTATTTAAAATATTAGAAACGTTTAGGAAACGTATGAAAAATCAACACGTGCTACTAGGAATATGTACTTATTCTAAAAACGTACCTTATTATGATTCCAAAATTCATTTAGCAGTCTTACGAGGAAAGAGATGGTCAGAACAATTTGATAACAGCCTTCAAAAACCATTTGGGCATCGTCCCAGTGATCATATATTAACAATATCTGTGTACATGGTAGTATTATTCGTAAAAATTGCAAATGTACATACACATTTATGTATATGTACGTATCATAATCAGATTGATACTCCTTTATTTAATGTCGTACCAATTGTCGTATTAAATATATTATGTCGAATTATAATATGGCGTAAGTACAATATTATTTACATGTATATATATATATATTGTATGATAAAAAGACAATATTTAGTACGATAAATACTTTTAAATACTAATCGTGGAACTATTCTTTCAATCGATTAATACCTCGAACGGGAAGTAACTTATTTCAAGCAGGAAGCAGAAAGTCCGCAAGAAATTTCTCGTGAGCCTATTTTGAAACGGCCAAAGACCTAGATTCGACAAAAATATTCGGTTGATACTATATTCTCGCAAAAAATTCGCTAACATAATTTGTCGCTTTAGTTTCCCGTCGAAAGGTTGCAATGTAATAACACATGCTATCGATCCTTCAGCCTACAAGTCGCAGCATATAAAACACGAAATTATAGAATGTCAGGAATTGTCAGTGTCAATCCATTATTTCGCCGAGCATATCTATCGATGCTAAAGTATCATTTTATAAATGTTTAATTTTCTAAGTGGACGTATAAAAATATAATGACATAACTGTAAAACGTTACGAGTGACAATAGTAATATAGATGTGTGCTAGTCTCTTGTCTTATTGGCTTTTTTTTTTATCTACTTTGAAGCGACTCTCTTGTTTGTCAGACTATTTTAGTCAGTTCTAAGCATTCATAGTGCTCGAGTCAAATGTATCTTTAAAACTGGTAAATGGGAAAAAATTTAGATAACGTAAGCGAAAAAATCGAGTTTGAATTCTACTAATTCGATAATTCGGAGAAAGAACTATGGGAAAATCTAAAATTAATAAAGAAAGATTGATTAATTTTAGCAACTAATAAGAGAAAAGTATCTAAAAAATATTTTTAGGAACCACTTTGTGTCAGTATTTTTTATTTTTCAATCTTATGATAGAATTAATATTTTGTTTAATTAGCATATGCAATATGTATATTTACATTATGTAAATTCGATAAAGTTTAGTCTGGCACGAAATAAAAGAAATACGACACCGTTTACGGCACAATTAAAGAAAAAATAAAAAAGGAAACGAAAATGATAAATGTCAAGAGAAAATTGTATAAGAAAGTACAAGCAGTGGCTGATTGAATGAAATTATAATTCTATTATTGAGTAACATTATAAATCTCTGTACTACAGTTTATTGATGATGGAATCAAACGTATGCATTGGTGAGATATTAATGGAACATACAATTATCAGTCTTGGAGAGATAAAAACGCCGTAAAGTAAGACATTGCCGTTCGTAATACCTTCATTTAAATAAAATGCCCAAATTATTTTACATGTATTATACATTTAAATTATTATACATAGCGTTATAAAACTTTTTTACTATTATGGTACTTACCGTTGCATAAGTTGCTATGGATAATGGAACCATATTACCTGCTTTTAATCCGCAGGGTACACTAGTTCTACAAAGCGTTATAATTAACAGAGATTTTAATCTAGGTGAGAAATTGTACCATTCTGATGCGTATCTACAAAACATAATAATTGAATTGATAGTAATTTTAATCAGATTGTCAAGTAAAATTATATAAATTTGAATTAATACTATTTTTTGCAATGTGCGATTAAGTAACATAGTAAAAAACTGTATAGAATAGTTATTGTATTTAAATTGTTTGCAAAAATTATAGTCATTCCTAAATTAATATACATTTCTATACAGGGTGTAATACAGGTTAATTGTATGCAATATTTAGAATAATAAGACGTTTAACTTATTACTATTTACATACGTCTTTATTTTTCAATGAA